>CM035430.1:50612167-50879667 GCA_020310875.1 Ceratopteris richardii | reverse complement strand
TGTTATTCGTATACATTTTTTATGTTTTATTTTAATTTTATTCTTTCATGCATGTTGTTGTTGTTGTGTTTTGAAACGTATCTATCTTTGTGTTCCTAATGTATTTTGAGTTCATTAGTTCAGATACATCTAAACTGTGGAAGGTATGTATGCACATTTCAAATCTGTTCTTTAAGACCTGTTGGCTAAACTATAGTTTTGTACAAAAGATGGATCGGCCATTTTTGTTAAGGTTGTCATGCATTGAGAGGTCCGTGATGTGTGGAGTAGCCCTGACATTCTGTTTCTTTACTGTATGAGACTTCTTGAGACCCAAGAGGACTCCTTAGAGATCTCTGGGTTTTGGGACCAGTCAACCAGGCTCAGTCAATTCACTGATATTAGATCATGAGTTCCCTTGACAAACTGAGGCAGCAAGGTTACAATGTATTGGGTTATTGGGTTCAGTGCAGGCTTTTCATTGTACAATTTTAACTTGGACCTTGGAAAGTGGGAGTGAATAGATCGTTTTTTCATATTTGCCAGTTTTACTTCTTGTTCAAATGTTCATGCAATGGGAAGGCTCAGATAACTATTGCCAGACTATAATAGCAGCTCCCACAGATCAGTGGAGACACTTAGCTTAGTTTCCTTATGTGACATATACAGGAGGAGTTCTGGACCTGGAGGTGAGTCACTTCATTCATTGCCCAACCTTTGATGCCTGAATGGACCTTAGAGGAGCAGAACAACTTTTCTGGTTCACTATTGACCATGTGAAACATTGAACATTTTATGTGGGGCTTCCAATCTTTGGGTCAGCAGATTGTTCTGAGTCTGTAATATTGTCAGGCTTCATGAGGATATGGTGGGCCACTGGAATGGCTGTACTTTTGGCTGCTCCCTCTATTGTACATAGTGTTTTAAGGGTGGTTGAATAGGCTCTATTTTGAGGTGGCCAACTGCCCACAGGAAGTTTCTCTTCAGCATATAGAAGGATAGACATCTGCAGGCATTACATATCTTAATTTTACAGTAAATGTTAATAGTTTAACAGTTAACTTTTTTGCATGTTCTGCAGGGATCCTGAAGGATCGTAAATATTCAGGGATTACTGAGAATTTAACTAGAAAGCTGAAGCACACTGATTCTTCTGCAGAAATTGCTCTTTCAAGAGAATATAACAAAGTTAATCCAAACTCTGTCATAGTCTGGTATGAACGAAGCTCACCTCAGAAATGGTACAAGCCTGCTTTTTTGGCAGAATACTTGAAAGCTTTGGTGAAGGTGGATAAATTGGATGAGCATGAGTTGCTTGTCACACTAAGAAAAGGTCTGTAGCAATTCATCTTGTCCTTACAACCTGGTTTTTCTTCGAAAGTTCTCTTTTCCTCTTTTACCCTGGCACTTTCTCTTCATTTACATTTAAATACTTGAATGGATCATCTTGTACAGGAGTGGAATCTAAAACTGGGATAGATAATGCAAGAAGTGTTCCATCTCCAGCTGCTACATTACATAATAGTAGCATTGAAGGAATGTCAAAAAGTGGGGTTTTAGGAAGTGCAAGCTCTCCTATACATATGATTACTTCAGATGTTGACATTAGGCCAAGGCTTTGGCAGCTTTTTAGACTTATCCTACTGCTATATATTGTGATTTCTTCGTTAGAACCATTCACAGAAGATCAACAAATCTCTAAAGGTCTCTCTCTTCCTCTCTCCCCCCTTCTTAAGAAAAAGGAAAGAAAAAAGAGCCTAAGGGTATACAACTTAAAGTTCTTTGCGTTATGTCCCTTCCACTCTATGGTCATGATAGTGTATTTTTCTTAATTGATATGACAGGTCTAAGGTCCAATGAAGAAGTGCAGCCAAGCATAGTAAAGGGCACCACATTTGATGATATCAAGGGTGTGGATGAGGCGAAGGCAGAGCTTCAGGAGATTGTGCAGTACCTTAAAGATCCAAAGGTTAGCTGACATGAACAGTAATATGAGTGGAATTTCTTCACATGAGTTATCCAGTTTAGTGTCTTATTGCTGCAGCGGTTTACTGTGCTTGGTGGCAAGCTACCAAAAGGAATCCTGTTGACTGGACCACCTGGTACAGGGAAAACAATGCTTGCACGTGCAATTGCTGGTGAAGCTGGAGTGCCGTTTTTTTATGCCAGTGGTAGTGAATTTGAAGAAATGTTTGTTGGTGTGGGGGCCAGAAGAATTCGTGATTTGTTTGGAGCGGCAAAAAAGCATGCTCCTTGCATTGTATTCATTGATGAAATTGATGCAATTGGAGGGATGAGAGAACCAACAGATCATCAAGATGCAAGAATGACTCTCAATCAGCTCCTTGTGGAGTTGGATGGTTTTCAGCAAAATGAGGGTGTCATATTTATTGCTGCAACCAATTTTCCTCAATCACTTGATAAGGCCCTTGTGCGTCCAGGGCGCTTTGATCAGCAGGTTGACGTGCCATATCCTGATGTAGAAGGACGACGTCAAATACTGGAATTATATCTGTCAAAGGTAGCACAAGTTGGATTCTTTGTATTTCAAAGCTTTTCTCATCCGAAGATATATTTTTCAATAAATAACTTCCAAGTATTTTGTGAAGGTTGTCACAGACAAGGATGTGGATCCAAGTGTTCTTGCTAGAGGAACTCCTGGGCTTGCAGGAGCAGACTTGGCAAATCTTGTAAATGTGGCAGCATTGAAGGCAGCAATGGATGGTTCAATGGCTGTCACCATGCAAAATCTTGACTATGCTAAAGATAGATTACTAATGGGTAATGAAAGAAAAACAGCAGTACTAACAGGAAAATCAAAACAGGGTACTGCTTATCACGAGGGAGGTCATGCTCTTGTGGCTATACTTACTGAAGGTGCCATGCCTGTGCATAAAGCTACTATTATTCCTCGAGGTGCAGCTCTTGGAATGGTTCTTCAGCTGCCTGAAGATGATAAATTAAATCTCTCACGAAAGCAAATGTTAGCAGCTATTCGTGTATCACTAGCAGGTAGAGCTGCCGAAGAAATAATTTTTGGAGATAGTGAGGTCACAAGTGGGGCTTCAAACGATCTTGAAAAAGCCACAGAACTTGCAAGAAAGATGGTTGCATATTATGGAATGAGTACAACCGTGGGTCCCATAGTTCATGATTATAAATCTAGTGAAAGCATGAGCACAGAAACACGGCATATTGTTGAATCTGAGGTAAGGAGGCTCCTAGATGAAGCATATGAGGATGCAAAGCAAACACTGATTACCCATAAAGAGGAGCTGCATGCACTTGCCAGAGCTCTGATAGAACATGAGACCTTGACTGGCACACAGATTAAGGAACTCATTGCGAAGGTAAATACCTGCAAGGAGAGGAGGCTGCTAGCCATTGACAGTGTGCCAGGATCCTTAGGGAAACAGCCAGCTCCTGCAGTATCAGTCGCAGAAGCTGGAGCAGCAGCAGCACCCACCAATATGGCAGCACAGCCTGTTCAGAGCTAATATGTGAAAGTTTTCTGCTGTTGATCTCAGGTTATAAATTCACAATTTATATCTCAAGCTGAAAAATGAGAAGCTCTATATATTAGCCAGCTATTGCTAGGGAGTTATCAATGTTGGCAATGATGCTGGTGATAACAATTGGAAGATATAATGTGTATACTTCTCACATGAAAATCATGTGCTGTTAAGAGGGGTATATGAATTGCTTACAAGAACAGGTGATGTCAGGTGTTGCTTGATGTTACATTCATTGTGTCGATTGTTGGATATTCCAACCAGGATATCTTATTTAGCGCCTCCATGTACTATGTGGAATGAAAGGTGGGTGATGACTATGTGGTAGTGTACTACATTTCCAAATACTATCATGGCATTGTGTTCCTTATCATTTCTATCTCATAGAAATCGACATATTTCTCCACAGCACAAGGGTGTGCCTGTACATGTTGTCAACATAATGGTTTCTCAAGGTATTCAGAAGACTTATTGCATGCATAATTATGTTTTATGCATGAAAAGCTTGAAGAAAAATCCAAATATGCTCGGTACTGACCGACAAGACTGTCTTTGTATTGTAATGTGGGTGTCTTCATGTGGAAAGGAATAAAGTAATGCACTTCCTCCTTTCCCCTGCCCATAACCAATTTTCATATCAATGGGCCATCTATTACTGGTTTATCTGGGTCTTCTCATGTATCAGTAATTACTTTTGCAGGTTGATAGCACAATGTGTTTCTTTCATTTTATCGTTTTTAGATAGTTGTGAGTGCACATCTCTGGGAGCTGAAACTGTATCAGCAAAAATGGTTTACAACTTCTATACAAAACAAGGGTTTAGTGACAAATGATACCTACGGGGGTGCAAGGTCCATCCTGTTTGATCAAACATATCTATGTGAGCTCAAGGTTCTTCTGTTAGTAGTTATGGCACTGCAACAGATGGATAAGAAGCACAGTTGTTTTTTTCTTTTGTGCACCTAAATGAGGTTCTCACTGAAGAACTTGCTGAAGATGGATATTCTGATGAATTGGTTTGGGTCACTTAGACAAGGACTGAAATTATCATTTCTGCTACAAAGACTCAAAACATACTTGTGGGATAAGGGGCATAGGATGAAGGCATCGACCTTTTGTGAAGAAAAGTTGCAATTTTCCAGAAAGCATCATTGAACATTATGCTGAGAAAGGAATCATGGGTTGTGTGACCTCTTGAAGAGATTCAGCTTACAGAAGGGACTGTTGAAGTTTATGCCGAGAGGGCGAGCAATCATTGGTTGTGTGACCTCTTGTGCAGAAAAAATCATATTTTGAGAAGGCAGTATTGAAATTTATGCTGAGAAGGTTAGCAATCCTGACAAGTAGTTAGGAGGGTATACTGTTTGGACTTGTTATGGTGTGCCAAGGTTTGTGATAGAGAGTGGAGCAAAGCATTAAGAAGGTAATGCCAGTGGTAAGCTGAGGGCATGCTGTGCTAATTTGATGAAATTGTTGGTGTACGGGCCATGTCCAGAAAGTTTTTCAGCTCTTTCAGTGGTGTTTCTGCAAGTTCAAAACCCACTCACTAACCATGTATAGGTAGATCTTTGCATCTTCGTGGTCATCCACTTCATAAACTTGATAAAATCTCTTTATTTTCTTTAATTTTTCTCTTTGGATTTTGCTATGTACATATTTATCTTTACTTTTAGAAGTAAAGATTTTGAAAGGATACTACTTAGAGGATTAGCTTGTTTAACTCACTTGGAGAGAGAGGTTCATGGATCAAATCCACTCTGTCTATTCATTTCACCCTAATTTTTTTCTAACCATCATCATCTCCTTCTCCGTAATACCAAACCTATATCATCTCCTTCTCTATCACTCCAAACCTCCATCATCTTCTTCTTTATAACTCTACAAAGAGCTTGTGTCTTTTCTCACTCATTCATCTTCAAAAAGGCATCCACATATGCCTCCCATGTTGATCTCTCTTCTTGATCATCCTTAATCTTTTTTATGTAAATGGTAATAACTTGTTGTATTAATATCCATGAAATAAAGTATTTATACCCTACTAGAAATTGAACATAAGGTTAGTAAATTTAGTCTAGATTCTTGCACCTCCCTTCGCTAAAGATTTTTCTGAATTTGAAAATTTCTGATTTCCTCCAAATCATGTGAATGTTGTTACACATCATAATTTCACACAACCCATGCATGTATGTTTACACATGATGGGGGGGGGGGGAGAGAGAGAGAGAGAGAGAGAGAGAGAGAGAGAGAGAGAGAGAGAGAGAGAGAGAGAGAGAGAGAGAGAGAGAGAGAGAGAGAGAGAGAGAGAGAGAGAGAGAGAGAGAGAGAGAGAGAGAGAGAGAGAGAGAGAGAGAGAGGGAGGGAGGGAGGGAGGGAGGGAGGGAGGGAGGGAGGGAGGGAGGGAGGGTCATGCCCCTTTGCCTACCTCCTTGGTTTTCTATCCACCCAACTTTGGTGCTTGGGTGGTTTGCCGTGCTGCGCCAAATTGTGCGCAACTACAACGCAATTGGTAACTGTGCATGCCTCTAGACGGCAAACTGGCTAGGAATGCCCCCAATGTCCTGGCGACGAAGCACCATGGGCGTGAGTGCTGAGCCTTCCCTTCCTCACCTTTCTTGGGGACGTCAATTGCCCCCTTGGATCGTGGGTAGATGCCCGGTAACGGGAACGCCCCCCGTCCATCCATGACGGGTCTCACATGTAAACGGCGGGGACGACCGGCACCAGCCGTCCATCCCCCTCATCTTGCCCGCTCACTCAAAGGGGCCTTGGACGTGTGTGGCAAAGGAGAGCTACTATGCCTCTTGCCAAAGGACAACCATGGAATTGATGACTACGCACATCGGGCCGGCCCGCCTTCGACGGCCGTCCCTCACATCTTTCGAGTTAAATCCCCGTCTTCTGTTGCAAATGGCCTCCGGGCCATCGCAACCTCATGTCCCACTTCGGCTTTCGGGTTACTTAAGGGGGATTGCCCCTTCAACGCATGGCCGTCCTTCTCCTTGTGGGTACAAGCTAAAACCCCCTCTTGAACTTGGACTATCACAATTGGTCTCAGAGCTTCGGCTCTCGGTTGGTTAGTGAATTTGCCGTCGATGGTATCAGTCGTTGATCCGTCGGCAAAAAGGGCATTTTTTTTTTACATGGATACGTTTGCCGTTGGTCCTCGTTTGGAAGTTGCCAGTGCCGAAACGAATTGCGCATAACCCACTTGTCGACCGTAAAGTCCATGTCCCTTTCGAAAATATTGCAAGATCATTCGCCAAGTGTCCGAAGCTAAGCCACGTTTTTGGAAGATAAAGACCAACAAATCGTGTTCTCCAGTGAGGCTATCGCATCGGCCGGGGTAGTGAGTGCCCGGAGGCCAAAATTTTCATCGGATGGAATATTGTCCCTATATTTTACTCTTTGGCTTGCGTGTCTAGAGTTCATCAAAACGATGTGCCGTGCTTCCTGTCGGGCCGTACGGGGCCGGGGAATGCACCATGGAAGAAAAAGGCCGACGTGGTTGTAAGCTTCTACATGCACCGCATGTCCGTGCCAATGTGCAAATTGACGAAGGGCCGCCAATAGGCCCGGTTTCATGCGGCCGGCGGGTGTGTGGCCTTGCCCTCCCATGCATGCCTTTAGAAGTGCTGCCCGTTGGTGCCTTCGAGGTCGGGGCAAAGTTAGAAATAAGTGGCCGCCAGTGTGTGGCCTTGCCCTCCCGTCCATGCCTTGTGTGTGGGTGCCGCCCGCGGGTCCCCTTGAGAGCAAAGTTTGGAAATGAAACGGCCGACATGAACGTAAGACGCTCTATGCGCCGCATGTCCATGCCTTTGAGCGAAACGACGAAGGGCTGTCGATAGGCCCATTTTCATGATGAGATGGCCCACGTGAATGTAAGCCGCTCTATGCGCCACATGTTCGTGCCTATGTACTAAAACGCCGCAAGGCCGCCGATAGGCCCATCTTCCAGCCGGCTTCATGATGCTTGAGATGCATTTGATGTTGTTTTCTATAAATAGCTATTGGATTCTTGATCTACTTATGCATAGCTTGCCCTCATATTCAATTTTTTATCTCTCAGATGAGAAGGTTTATGCATTGCGTAGGTGTCAAGCATTGGCAAGTGGTTAAGCACATCTTTTGCTACTTGAGTGGTACTGGACTGCTTGGATTGTTTTATCCCAAAGGTGGATCATTATTACCACATTTACATGTTTTTTTTGACTTAGATTGGGCTTGTTGCTATGACACTCGTGTGTTCACTAGTAGTTTTTGCTTCATGCTTGGTAGCTCATGGATATCTTGATTGAGCAAGAAGTAGCCTACTGTGGCCACTTCTAGTTGTGAGATTGAGCATATGGAAGCTTTCACATCAACTATTGAGTGTGTGCGGCTCAAATGCCATTTGGCTGATTTGGGTGTTGGTCTTCTTCCACCACCATCTTCACTGACAGTCATAATGCATTGATAGTTGTGGGGAACCCTATGTTCCATGCTCGCACAAAGCACATCGATATGCACTATCATTATGTTAGGGAGAGGTTCTCTGCTGGAGAGATCATTTTGGCATATGTGCCCACACAAGATAACGTTGTAGACCTTTTGACAAAGGCTCTTCCTAGGGAGAAGGTTGAAGCTTTTCGCAAAGCTTTGGGCTTACTTGCTTTTGTGAATTGATCTCTTTCCACATAGCTTGGTACTTCCTTATACATGAGTGTTGGCTCCTTGTTCACTGCATCACTCCTAAGGGGGATTTCCTGATATATTTTGGTAGTGATGTGTGTGAACACACTTAGGACTGTCGAGGTACTTTTTGCCCTATTTAGGAGGTTTTTTCCGTTAGCTTGTATATATGCCTATAACCTGATGGGTTACGTATCTTTCTACATTCACTTGGTAATTCATTCAGTGTTGTGTCGAGATCCAAGCTTCTTCTTCTTCCTTATGCTCTTCGTAGGCTTCCGTAGACCTCAAAATCCAACAATGCCTAGGGTGAACTGGAAAAAACTCTAAACTGATTGAAAATTCATATACAAACATAATAAAAAAATTATGAAATTTAGCTCATTACGCATTTTTAAATGTCTCCAATGCAAAATTCTATTTACAAAATGGAGTTTATACAATCATAAATATCTATCAAGTAGTCTTTTACTTTTTGCTTGGAGTGTTAACATCTTCATAAACTACTATAGGCGGCAACAAAATAGAAAAATTTGGAGGGGGTACACATGGTATGTCCAATCCCTTCCAAGTGGAGGTGGATGAACTATAGGTGGAGTATCAATACAATCCAATTTGCGTTCTCTAGAAGTTTCGTCATGATCTATAATCTTTGTATACAATAAAAATAAAAGATGCCAAAACTTGTCTTTTGCTTCCACTCTAGTAGGAAGGCTTTCACACATTAGAATTCAACAAGATCAGCTACAGTCTTCAATCTTCTCAATGGTGTGTAGAAAAAAACACCTAAAAAAACAACACAATAGCTAGTGCATTTTAATATAATAACACTCATGCTAATTTTCTTTTATTTATTTTTCCATTTTAATTTCCTAATTTTGTTTTTTCTTCATTAATTTTACGTTCTTAATTTCCCAATTTTGTTTCATTTTCCTTCATAACTTTAATTTCTTTTTAGTTTAGTATTTTCTATTTTTCTTTCCTAAATTCAAAATTTCTTTTATTTTTTATATTTTTCTAATTTTCTCCTTTTCAAAATTATTTTTATTATCCTTTCTTTTACCATCGTATAGATCTTTGTCTATTTATTCATTTTTCTAAGAAAGTTTCCCCTAAAATAATTCTATTTATCTCTCTCTCTCTCTCTCTCTTCCCCCTCTCTCTTCTTCTCTCCCTCTGTCTCTGTCTCTCTCTCTCTCTCTCTCTCTCTCTCTCCCCCTCTCCTCATCTGCCTCTCTCTCTTGCCTCTACATCACGTTCCATCTCCTACAACATGTACCCCAATTCTATGCTTGCCACACATCTCTCTCTCTCTCTCTCTGTGCATAATAGGCATAGCATCACATCTCTCTCTCTCTCTCTCTCTCTCTTTGTAGATTTATCCACTTCTCTATGGTGCATGCATCATGCATCTGAAGGTGCTCTATAGATATGCAGTAAGCGGGGAGTGGAAAGATGAATCTCTCTCTCTCTCTCTCTCTCTCTCTTTCTCTCTCTCTCTCTCACTATCTCTCTCTCTCTTTCTTTGTCTAAGCAGAGATGTAGTTTTTTATGAAAACAATTCATGGTATGAAGACTCATGCAGGAAGGTCAATTTACCATATGGTCTTGAAGAAGATTTTGCAAAGCTTGGTAGAGAACAACCAAAGATTGAAGAACAAGACACCTCAGAGGATGATGAAGAATCTCAGATGGAAAAGATCAAAGCATGGAAGTCTAAAGGTAAAGCAAAATTGCAGGAACTTGGACATGAGGCAGAATCAGCACATCATGGCCTAAGAAGATCTATGAGGGAAAAGAAAAAACCAGAAAGGTATGGGTTTGACACCTCATTAGTAACTAAACATTCTATCTACATAGCACAGGACATAAACCAAGAGGAGCCATCATCCTTTGAAGAGGCCAAAGTAAAATCAGAAAAGCTTGGAGAACAATAAAATGCAATACTAAATGTATTTCCAAGTGAACCTACAAAGATAAGTGACCTAATAGGGTTGTAGGCGTATATAAAAGCTGAGGAAAAAAACCTCCTAAAGAGGGGAAAAACTACGCTTACAAGCCTAAATGTGTTCACACACATCACTATCAAAACATATCAAAAAAATACCCCCAAAACTGATCCATTCAACAAGGATTTGGCACTCATCTATCACAAAGTGTTAAGCTCTATGGAAAAAAATCAATCCACAAAAGGAATTTATCCCAAAGATTTAGAAAAAGCTTCAAAGTTCTCCTTAGCATCATTAATGCATGGACACAGTAATTAAATTGGGATTTCGATCCCTATCAAGACCTTGAGAACTCTTCTTTCACAAAGCCTTTGTGAAAAGGTCTGCAACATTATCATGTATGGGCACATAAGAAAAATTGATCTCTCTAACATAAAATCTCTCCCTGACGTAATGATTGTGCACCTAAATCTACTTTGTGTCAGCATGGAATACAAGGTTCCTTGCAACTTCCAATGCACTCTCACTATCAGTAAATATGGTGGTGCCAAAAGCTTTGACTGTAGCATCCGAGTTCTAGGAGGACACCTGTATTTGTGGAGGGAATATATTGGGTATACAAAGGAGAGAAAAGGAGGGGCACTTTTGAAATCTATGGAGTATGGAACTCGGGATTAGCAAACTTAGGAAAATAGATGCAAAGATGAAGAAGAAGCATATTTTATGAGTTTTGAAAGTCCCTTTGTAGATGTGATGAGTAAAGTTTTTCTAGGTGAAACGATGAAGAGGTGATGAAGAGAAGAGCATCAAATTGATAGGCGATGAAGAGCAAAGCATCAAATTGACTGCAACTCATCGATTTCGATAGTATCTAATAGGTTGAGGTTCTTTGATTTCTTTCCTCAATGTGTGATTGTGGAAGAAAAAGAGACATGCAATCAAAAAGGGGAACATTATCTGTGATTGTGGAAGAAGCTAGAAGATATAGGTCAATAACAATATGATTTGAAGGCTCTCCATACTCAGAAGATCAAAACTAAATCGAGCCACTATGAAGATGTCTAAAGAGAGATGTCATTGCAATCAGAGGCAATTGTAGTAAATTTGATCCCTATTATGGCGTAAAAAAGAATAAGTTGATGCCACATGAATGATCTTGATAGATGCATGCAACTAAGAGGGAGACTAAAAGAATCCTTTGTTGGTAGGGTTGTATAACCTGTAGCCCTTTTGATTGTTGTCATATCCAATAAATACACACCTTTCTGCCTTTGGATCCATCTTGCCTATAACCTGTGAAGGAACATGAGCAAAAGCAATACATCCAAAAATTTTACAATGATCTAAGCTTGGTCTTCTTCCATTCCAAGCCCCATATGGAGTCATCCCATCCACGGATTTTGAATGCAACCTATTAATCAAGTAAGTGGCTGTAGATACAGCCTCAGCCCATAGATAATTAGGCAAATGCTTTTCATTTAACATGGACCTTGCAACTTCAACAATTGTCCTATTCCTCCTTTCTGCCACTCCATTTTGCTCAGGAGTGTACCTTGTAGTTACCTCTCTTTTGATTCCTCTTTCTTGAAGAAAATAATCAAACTCATGGGAGAAGTATTCTCCCCCTCCATCTGACCTTACCCTCTTTAGAGATTTACCTGTTTGATTCTCCACAAGAGCCAAATATCTTTTGAAACATGAAAAAACTTCATCTCTGTGTTTCATAAAGAATAGGATAGTCCATCTGCTACAATCATCAATAAAGGAGACATAATACCTTGATCCAGATATTGAAGCTTCCTTGCTAGGTCCCCATACATCTGTATGAACCAACTCCAAGAGATCTCCATGTATATAACCTTTCTTCATGAATGGTAACCTGTGAGACTTTCCAAATTGACATGCACTACACTTATAAATCATATGTTGTTTTGACAAGTTAGGGAGTCCAAGTACACTTTGGTCCCTGCAAATTTGCTTTAATGACCTTTCACCAATATGTGCTAACCTTTTGTGCCATACTTCCAATTCTCTGAGTGTCTGACTACCATAATTAAAGAGAGCAATGTTTCTAGTTCTTGTAATTCAAATGTGAACAATCTACCTGTTTTTTCACCTTTTGCAATTCTTCTGAATCCTTGACTTGGATCTTCAACAAATGCTCTTGCTTTTGTGAACCTGACTTGCAACCCTTTCTCTACTATCTGCTCAACACTTATCAAATTCTTTGTAATGGTAGGGACATAGAGTACCTTACTGAGTAGGTTGATGTTTCCATCAGGTGCTTTGACATTGCCTATTTTCTCCATAGGATGTTTTGTGTCATCTCCTCTTTGTACCTCATGCTTATTCCTTGGATCTTCTAAATCTGATAGGAGTCCCACATTTCTTGCCACATGATTTGAACAACCTGAATCTATGTAGAAAACATGCTCATCAGATTTACCTTGTGGCATAGCCATGTTCATGATCAATAATGAATCCTCTTTGTTTGAGTCTTCTGTGTAGTTATTGAAGCCTCTCTTTCCTTAGTAGCCTCCTTGATAGTTTGAATGATTATAGTTGTTGTAGTTGCCATGATAATTGTTGAACCTTCCTCTTGAGTAGCCATAAATTCCTCTATTGTATCCTCTTCCTCTTTGATTCTTGGAATTCCTAAAGCAATTTTGAGTTGTATGATTAGTTAGTCCACAAATAGAACATGAGTTTGGAGTCTTGGGATCTCCCCCTGCCTTGTCTACCTCCTCTTCCTCTACCTCTGCCATGTCTTCCTCTACCTGCATATTTAGCTTGATATGTACCTGCTTCATCATCCACTTTCTTTGCCTTTCCTTTGTTATTTTTGGACTTGCTTTTATCAGTGTATAAAGCTGAAGATTGATTACCTTTAGAGCTTTCTCCATTTTTGATAAGCTTTGCCTCTTGAGTAAGTAGTTGTCCAATGAGTGCATGTCCGTGTACAAATCCATAGCTGTGGTGAATGCTTCCCACTTGTCATCTGCCTTCAAGCCATTGATGGCCTGCCTTACAATTTGCTCTTCATCTATTACCTCTCCAATGCTTCCCAACTGATCTGCTATGTCCTTGAGCTTTGTGACAAAATCAGTCACATTTTGTTTGGGAGCCTTCTTGAGAGTTGTGATATCCAGCCATAGTTGATGCTTCCTAGCTTTAGTACTTGAAGAGAAGAAAGCTTCAAGTGCATCCCACACTTGTTGAGATGTCTTACAACTTCTAATGTGAGGCAACAAAAAATCTGAGAAGACCTTGCAAGTGCATCCTTGGAGCACCATATGCTCAATCTTTCTTGCTCTTCTTGTGTTGGTTGACTTTTGTTCCTGAAACTTGGCATAACTTCATCTCCAGCCACATAACCATATAAACTTCTACCTTGGAGATAAGCTTCCATTCTAATGACCAAGCTCAGTAGTTACCTCTGTCCAATTTGTCAATTGATGAAGGAAATCCATCTACCATGTTGTCCAACCTTGCTCTGATACCACTGTGAAGAGATGGCTAGGTATGTGCTTGAAGATGAAGAGGTGTTGCAAAATCCTTGATCTACACCAGCCAAATGAACTCCATGAGTATATGGTGGGCCCATTTAGCTTGCCAATGGATGTATTAGACACCCTATGTACCTTGGAAGATCACTCTCAAAAAGATAGATCAAAATAGATAAGTTGGAGTTAGCTCAGAGGTGAAGAACTTGCTATTTTGGTTCATACACCTGTCCAGGGTTTTGCATAAATCTCTGATCACAGCAGTAATTAGCTTAATCCCTCTTGGGGAAGTCTAGTTAACTTAAAGAGCTAACTTTCAAGAGTAATCTCATAAAAAATAATGAACCACACACTAAGAAAGATGTTTAACAAGTGATGACATCATCCTGATTTTCACGGGCTGCTACAGTAATGAGACCGGTGATAAAAAAACTGAGAGATATGGCAGTGAGTAGTACACTTCACAAGAACATGGAATATGAACTCAAATTATCATGAAAATGAAAGTATATTGCTTGTACAATACAATGGACTTACTCATACATATGTGTGCCTTGGAATCACACCTTGATATGGCATAAAGCTCAGCTCTTGGAGGTCTTCACATAGGTCTCTCTAACCACGACTAAAACTTCCATCTATTTATAGTTGAGCTTGGGAGGCTAACTTCCCTCAATCACTCTCCAATCAATTAGTGATTGATTTGATTCTCTACCAACCAAAAATCACGAATCCGTGGCTCCTCTTTCACTTTTTGATCAAGTGGACTCAACCAATTAAGATTCTTTCACTTTTACATTAAGTAAACTCTTCAAAAGTTACAAGAGGTAGTTCACAAGTGAACTTTACATTGTCTTCATTTTAAGGCTTCTTCTATGACTTTGTGGGACTCAAGCCAATGCTTAGGCTTGTCATAGACTTGCTCCAACAGCTCCCCCTCAAGCCAAGTATGCTTGATGTCTTCAATCTTCCAAGATTACCTGTTAACGAATCATAGCCTTGAATCTGCAAAGCTTTGTACCATCCAATGCTTTGGTTAGAATATCTGCACATTGTTGATGAGTGGACAACACATATGATATTTGAATCTCTTTACTTAGAACCTTTTCTCGTACATAGTGATAATGAACTTCAATATGCTTTGTCCTTGCATGAAAAATAGGATTAGCAGCCAAATGAATAGAACTCATATTGTCACAAAAAATAGTTGGAGTTCCAAACTCCAATCCAAGATCTTTGAATAATGTCTTCATCCACATAGCTTCTTGTGTAGCTATGGCAAGACCTTTGTATTCAACTTCAGTAGAAGAGAGAGCAACTGTGGGTTGCTTCTTGGATGACCATGAAATAAGCTTTGAACCTGCAAAGGTAAGATATCCTGAAGTGCTCCTTCTATCTTCCTTGGAGCTAGCCCAATTTGCATCAGAAAATAGCTTCAAACCTAAATCAGATACATAAGGATAATAAAGTCATTCATTTATGGTTTCTTGAGATACTTGAGAATCCTTTTGGCAGCATCCATGTGTGGTTTCCTTGGTGTGTGCATAAATTGACTTAGCACACTCACACTGTAACATATATCTACTCTTGTCAATGTGGCATAGTTGAGACTGCCCACTAGACTTTGATATGATGTGATGTCCTCTATGAGTTCACCTTCATGTGAGCTCAATTTGTGATTGACCTCCATTGGAGTACCTGCAATCTTACAATCTTGCATCTTGAATTTTGCCAACATGTCCTTAATGTACTTTCTTTGAGTGAGGAACAAGCCATGATCTTTGTCGACAACTTCCAAACCTAGGAAGTAGGTAAGTGAACCCAAATCACTTATCTTTTGAACTCTTCTCTCATCCGATCTTTGATCTTCTTCATACCATCTGCATCATTTCCTATCAATATAATATCATCTACATATACACATAGGTAGATGATCTCACAATTACTCTTTTTAATAAAGAGTGAAGGATCCGCCTTGCTTGATTGAAAGCCTTTGTTCACAAGAATGAAACAAGTCTGAAATTCCAAGCTCTTTGAGCTTGCTTGAGACCATCCAATGCTTTGTTAAGTTTACACACATAATCAGGATAAACTTGATTCTCAAAACCTAGTGGTTGTGCCATATATACCTCTTCTGTTATCCAACCATTCAAGAATGCATTCTTTACATCTAGTTGAAGTATCTTCCAATTCTTGGAAGAGGCAATACTAAGCAACACCCTCATAGTAGGCATCTTTGCCACAAGAGAGAAGGTCTCCTCATAATCAATTCCCTGAGTTTGTGCAAAGCCTTTTGCTACAAGCCTTGCCTTATACCTGTTAATGGAACCATCAGAATTCTTCTTGAGTTTATAGACCCATCTTGAGCCTATTACCTTCATGGATGAAGTCTTGGGCACCAAATCCCAAGTGTTGTTTTCCTCAAGTGCTTCAATCTCTTCCTTCATTGCATGCTTCCATTCTGATTTTGCTTTGGCCTCTTCAAAGGATGATGGCTCCGCTTGGTTTATGTCCTGTGCTATGTAAATAGAATGTTTAGTTACTAATGAGGTGTCAAACCCATACCTTTCTTGTTTTTTCTTTTCCCTAATAGATGGTCTTAGGCTATGATGTGATGATTCTGCCTCATGTCCAAGTTCCTGCAATTTCGCTTTACCTTTAGACTTCCATGCTCTAATCTTTTCCATCTGAGATTCTTCATCATCCTCTGAGGTGTCTTGTTCTTCAATCTTTGGTTGTTCTCTACCAAGCTTTGGAAAATCTTCTTCAAGATAATATGGTAAATTGACCTTCCTGCATGAATCTTCATACCATTAATTGTTTTCATCAAAAAGTACATCTCTACTTACCAACAATCCTTTGTTGGTAGGGTTGTATAACATGTAGTCCTTTTGATTGTTGTCATATCCAATAAATACACACCTTTCTGCCTTTGGATCCATCTTGCATCTAACCTGTGAAGGAACATGAGCAAAAGCAATACATCCAAAAAGTTTTCAATGATCTAAGCTTGGTCTTCTTCCATTCCAAGCCTCATATGGAGTCATCCCATCAAGGGATTATGAAGGCAACCTGTTAATCAAGTAAGTGGCTGTAGATACAACCTTAGCCCATAGATAATTAGGAAAATGCTTTTCATTTAACATCGACCTTGCAGCTTCAACAATTGTGCTATTCCTCCTTTTAGCCACTCCATTTTGCTCACGAGTGTACCTTGTAGTTACCTCTCTTTTGATTCATCTTTCTTGAAGAAAAGAATCAAACTCATGGGAGAAGTATTCTCCCCCTCCTTCTGACCTTAGCCTCTTTAGAGATTTACTTGTTTGATTCTCCACAAGAGCCAAATATCTTTTGAAACATGAAAAAGCTTCATCTTTGTGTTTCATAAAGAATAGGATAGTCCATCTGCTGCAATCATCAGTAAAGGAGACATAAAACCTTGATCCAGATATTGAAGCTTCCTTGCTAGGTCCCCATACATCTGTATGAACCAACTCCAAGAGATCTCCATGTATATAACCTTTCTTCATGAATGGTAACCTGTGAGACTTTCCAAATTGACATGCACTACACTTATAAATCATATGTTGTTTTGACAAGTTAGGGAGTCCAAGTACACTTTGGTCCCTAAAAATTTGCTTAAATGACCTTTCACCAATATGTGCTAACCTTTTGTGCCATACTTCCAATTCTGTGAGTGTCTCACTACCATATATAAAGAGAGCAATGTTTCTAGTGTCTTGTAATTCAAATGTGAACAATCTACTTGTTTTTTCACCTTTTGCAATTCTGCTGAATGCTTGACTTGGATCTTCAACAAATGCTCCTCCTTTTGTGAAGTTGACTTGCAACCCTTTCTCTACTATCTGCCCAACACTTATCAAATTCTTTGTAATGGTAGGGACATAGAGTGCCTTACTGAGTAGGTTGATGTTTCCATCAGGTGCTTTGACATTGCCTATTTTCTCCACAGGATGTTTTGTGTCATCTCCTCTTTGTACCTCATGCTTATTCCTTGGATATTTTAAATTTGATAGGAGTGCCACATTTACCTTGTGGCATAGCCATGTTCATGATCAATAATGAATCCTCTTTGTTTGAGTCTTCTGTGTAGTTATTGAAGTCTCTTCTTCCTTTGTAGCCTCCTTGATAGTTTGAATGGTTGTAGTTGTTGTAGTTGCCATGATAATTGTTGAACCTTCCTCTTGAGTAGCCATAACTTCCTCTATTGTATTCTCTACCTCTTTGATTCTTGGAATTCCTAAAGCAATTTTGAGTTGTATGATTAGTTAGTCCACAAATAGAACATGAGTTGGAGTCTTGGGATCTCCCCCTTCGTTGTCTACCTCCTCTTCCTCTACCTCTACCATGTCTTCCTCTACCTGCATAGTTAGCTTGATATGTACCTGCTTCATCATCCACTTTCTTTGCCTTTCCTTTGTTATCTTTGGACTTGCTTTTATCAGTGTATAAAGCTGAAGATTGAGTACTTTTAGATCTTTCTCCATTTTTGATAAGCTTTGCCTCTTGAGTAAGTAGTTGTCCAATGAGTGTATTGAAATCAGGTACATGCATGTCCATGTACAAATCCATAGCTGTGGTGAATGCTTCCCACTTGTCATCTGCCTTCAAGCCATTGCTGGCCTGCCTTACAATTTGCTCTTCATCTATTACCTCTCCAATGCTTCCCAACTAATCTGCTATGTCCTTGAGCTTTGTGACAAAATCAGTCACATTCTGTTTGGGAGCCTTCTTGAGAGTTGTGAAATCTAGCCATAGTTGATGCTTCCTAGCTTTAGTACTTAAACAGAAGAAAGCTTCAAGTGCATCCCACACTTCCTGAGATGTCTTACAACTTCTAATATGAGGAAACAAAAAAACCGAGATAGAGTTGAGGAGATAAGACCTTGCAAGTGTATCCTTGGACCACCATGTGCTCAATCTTTCTTGCTCTTCTTGTGTTGGTTGACTTTTGTTCCTGAAACTTGGCATAACTTCATCTCCAGCCACATAACCATATAAACTTCTACCTTGGAGATAAGCTTCCATTCTTAATGACCAAGATCAGTAATTACCTCTATCCAATTTGTCAATTGATGAAGGAAATCAATCTACCATGTTGTCCAACCTTGCTCTGATACCACTGTGAAGAGATGGATAGGTATGTGCTTGAAGATGAAGAGGTGTTGCAAAATCCTTGATATACACCAGCCAAATGAACTCTAGAAGTATATGGTGGGCCCTTTTAGCTTGCCAATGGATGTATTAGACACCCTATGTACCTTGGAAGATCACTCTCAAAAAGATAGATCAAAACAGATAAGTTGGAGTTAGCTGAGAGGTGAAGAACTTACTATTTTGGTTCATACACCTGTCCATGGTTTTGCATAATTCTCTGAGCAGAGTAGTAATTAGCTTAATTCCTCTTGAGGAATCTAGCTAACTTAAAGAGCTAACTTTCAAGAGTAATCTCATAAAAAATAATGAACCACACACTGAGAAAGATGTGTAACAAGTGATGACATCATCCCAATTTTCACGGGCTGCTAGAGTAATGAGACTAGTGAGTCGAAAAATGCACATAACTCCATATTTAAGAATCCAATGATTATGAAATTGTGTATGCTTATACTAGACCGTATGCTGAATCCAAAAAGATTTAAATCATTGAATATGGGTAATTACACACTGAGAAATAGCTCTGACAAGATGAGTAAAAAAGTCGGGTACCTGAGAGAGAAGTGAAAATGAACAGACACTGTTGACTTCAACTGAACATAACTAAAGATTGAAACACCCAAATGAAATTAAAATTGGTGATCTATTAGTAGATTTATAGAGCTAACTTTACCAATTTAAATCACTAAAAATGATCCACCAAGCTCAGAGAAACCATCTCCGCAATCTCACTGAGAAAAGTGAGAGATATGGCAGTGAGTAGTACACTTCATAAGAACATGGAAATATGAACTCAAATGATCATGAAAATGAAAGTATATTGCTTGTACAATACAATGGACTTACTCATCATATGTGTGCCTTGGAATCACACCTTGATATGTCATAAAGCTCAGCTCTTGGAGGCCTTCACATAGGTCTCTCTAACCATGACTAAAACTGCCATCTATTTATAGTTGAGCTTGGGAAGCTAACTTCCCTCAATCACTCTCCAATCAATTAGTGATTGATTTGATTCTCTACCGACCAGAAATCACAAATCGGTGGATCCTCTTTCCCGTTTTGATCAAGTGGACTCAACCACTTAAGATTCTTTCACTTTTACATTAAGTAAACTCTTCAAAAGTTACAAGAGGTAGTTCACAAGTGAACTTTACATTGTCTTCATTTTAAGGCTTCTTCTATGACTTTGTGGGAATCAAGCGAATACTTAGGCTTGTCATAGACTTGCTCCAATAGCTCCCTCTCAAGCCAAGTATGCTTGAGGTCTTCAATCTTCCAAGATTACCTGTAAACGAATCATAGCCTTGAATCTGCAAAGCTTTGTACCATCCAATGCTTTGGTTAGAATATCTGTACATTGTTGATGAGTGGACACATATGATATTTGAATCTCTTTGCTTAGAACCTTCTCTCCTACATAGTGATAATGAACTTCAATATGCTTTGTCCTTGCATAAAAAATAGGATTAGTAGCCAAATGAATAGAACTCATATTGTCACAAAAAATAGTTGGAGTTTCAAACTCCAATCCAAGATCTTTGAATAATGTCTTCATCCACATAGCTTCTTGTGTAGCTATGGAAAGACCTCTTTATTCAGCTTTAGTAGAAGAGAGAGCAACTGTGGGTTCCTTCTTGGATGACCATGAAATAAGCTTTGAACCTGCAAAGGTAAGATATCCTGAAGTGCTCCTTCTATCTTCCTTGGAGCTAGCCCAATCTGCATCAGAAAATAGCTTCAAAACTAAATCAGATACAGAAGGATAATAAAGTCCTTCATTTATGGTTCCTTTGAGATACTTGAGAATGCTTTTGGCAGCATCCATGTGTGGTTTCCTTGGTGTGTGCATAAATTGACTTAGCACACTCACACTGTAACATATATCTACTCTTGTCAATGTGGCATAGTTGAGACTACCCACTAGACTTTGATATGATGTGATGTCCTCTATGAGTTCACCTTCATGTGAGCTCAATTTGTGATTGACCTCCATTGGAGTACCTGCAATCTTACAATCTTGCATCTTGAATTTTGCCAACATTTCCTTAATGTATTTTCTTTGAGTGAGAAATAAACCATGATCTTTGTAGACAACTTCCAAACCTAGGAAGTAGGTAAGTGAACCCAAATCACTTATCTTGAACTCTTCTCTCATCTGATCTTTGATCTTCTTCATACCATCTGCATCATTTCCTGTCAATATAATATCATCTACATATACACATAGGTAGATGGTCTCAAAATTACTCTTTTTAATAAAGAGTGAAGGATCTGCCTTGCTTGGTTGAAAGCCTTTGTCCTACAAGAATGAAACAAGTCTGAAATTCCAAGCTCTTGGAGCTTGCTTGAGACCATA
Source organism: Ceratopteris richardii (assembly GCA_020310875.1). Classification (NCBI taxonomy): domain Eukaryota; kingdom Viridiplantae; phylum Streptophyta; class Polypodiopsida; order Polypodiales; family Pteridaceae; genus Ceratopteris; species Ceratopteris richardii. The sequence goes on along the minus strand of CM035430.1, from coordinate 50,858,519 downwards.
CAATGCTTTGTTAAGTTTACACACATAATCAAGATAAACTTGATTCTCAAAACCTGGTGGTAGTGCCATATATACCTCTTCTGTTATCCAACCATTCAAGAATGCATTCTTTACATCTAGTTGAAGTATCTTCCGATTCTTGGAAGAGGCAATACTAAACAAAACCCTAATAGTAGGCATCTTTGCCACAAGAGAGAAGGTCTCCTCATAATCAATTCCCTGAGTTTGTGTAAAGCCTTTTGCTACAAGCCTTGCCTTATACCTGTTAATGGAACCATCAGAATTCTTCTTGCGTTTATAGACCCATCTTGAGCCTATTACCCTCATGGATGAAGTCTGGGCACCAAATCCCGTGTTGTTTTCCTCAAGTGCTTCAATCTCTTCCTTCATTGCATGCTTCCATTGTGACTTTGCTTTGGCCTCTTCAAAGGATGATGGCTCCTCTTGGTTTATGTCCTGTGCTATGTAGATAGAATGTTTAGTTACTAATGACGTGTCAAACCCATACCTTTCTGGTTTTTTCTTTTCCCTCATAGATCTTCTTAGGCCATGATGTGATGATTCTGCCTCATGTCCAAGTTCCTGCAATTTTGCTTTACCTTTAGACTTCCATGCTGTGATCTTTTCCATGTGATTTTCTTCATCATCCTTTGAGGTGTCTTGTTCTTCAATCTTTGGTTGTTCTCTACCAAGCTTTGGAAAATATGCTTCAAGATCATATGGTAAATTGACCTTCCTGCATGAATCTTCATCCATGAATTGTTTTCATAAAAAACTACATCTCTGCTTACCAAGAACCCTTTGTTGGTAGGGTTGTATAACCTATAGCCCTTTTAATTGTTTTCATATCCAATAAATACAAACATTTCTGCCTTTGGATCCATCTTGCCTCTAACCTGTGAAGGGAGATGAGCAAAAGCAATACATCCAAAAATTTTACAATGATCTAAGCTTGGTCTTCTTCCATTCCAAGCCTCATATGGAGTCATCCCATCAAGGGATTTTGAAGGCAACGTGTTAATCAAGTAAGTGGGTGTAGATACAACCTCCCATAGATAATTAGGTAAATTCTTTTCATTTAACATGGACCTTGCAGCTTCAACAATTGTCCTATTCCTCCTTTCTGCCACTCCATTTTGCTCAGGAGTGTACCTTGTAGTTACCTCTCTTTTGATTCCTCGAAGAAAAGAATCAAACTCATGGGAGAAGTATTCTCCCCCTCCATATGACCTTAGCCTCTTTAGAGATTTACCTGTTTGATTCTCCACAAGAGAAAAATATCCTTTGAAACACGAAAAAACTTCATCTTTGTGTTGCATAAAGAATAGGATAGTCCATCTGCTGCAATCATCAATAAAGGAGACATAATACCTTGATCCAGATATTGAAGCTTCCTTGCTAGGTCTCCATACATATGTATGAACCAACTCCAAGAGATCTCCATGTATATAATCTTTCTTCATGAATGGTAATCTGTGAGACTTTCCAAATCGACATGCACTACACTTATAAATCATATGTTGTTTTGACAAGTTAGGGAGTCCAAGTACACTTTGGTCCCTGCAAATTTGTTTTAATGACCTTTCACCAATATGTGCTAACCTTTTGTGCCATACTTCCAATTCTGTGAGTGTTTGACTACCATAATTAAAGAGAGCAATGTTTCTTGTGTCTTGTAATTCAAATGTGAACAATCTACGTGTTTTTTCACCTTTTGCAATTCTTCTAAATCCTTGACTTGGATCTTCAACAAATGCTCCTGCTTTTGTGAACCTGACTTGTAACCCTTTCTCTACTATCGGCCCAACACTTATCAAATTCTTTGTAATGGTAGGGACATAGAGTACCTTACTGAGTAGGTTGATGTTTCCATCAGGTGCTTTGACATTGCCTATTTTCTCCACAGGATGTTTTGTGTCATCTCCTGTTTGTACCTCATGCTTATTCCCTGGATCTTCTAAATCTGATAGGAGTGCCACATTTCCTGCCACATGATTTGAAAAACCTGAATCTATGTAGAAAACATGCTCATGAGATTTACCTTGTGGCATAGCCATGTTCATGATCAATAATGAATCCTCTTTGTTTGAGTCTTCTGTGTAGTTATTGAAGTCTCTCCTTCCTTTGTAGCCTCCTTGATAGTTTGAATGATTGTAGTTGTTGTAGTTGCCATGATAATTGTTGAACCTTCGTCTTGAGTAGCCATAACTTCCTCTATTGTATCCTCTTCCTCTTTGATTCCTGGAATTCCTAAAGCAATTTTGAGTTGTATGATTAGTTAGTCCACAAATAGAACCTGAGTTGGAGTCTTGGGATCTCCCCCTGCCTTGTCTACCTCCTCTTCCTCTACCTCTGCCATGTCTTCCTCTACCTGCATAGTAAGCTTGATATGTACCTGCTTCATCATCCACTTTCTTTGCCTTTCCTTTGTTATCTTTGGACTTGCTTTTATCAGTGTATAAAGCTGAAGATTGATTACCTTTATAGCTTTCTCCATTTTTGATAAGCTTTGCCTCTTGAGTAAGTAGTTGTCCAATGAGTGTATTGAAATCAGGTACATGCATGTCCATGTACAAATCCATAGCTGTGGTGAATGCTTCCCACTTGTAATCTGCCTTCAAGCCATTGATGTCCTACCTTACAATTTGCTCTTCATCTATTACCTCTCCAATGCTTCCCAACTGATCTGCTATGTCCTTGAGCTTTGTGACAAAATCAGTCACATTTTGTTTGGGAGCCTTCTTGAGAGTTGTGAAATCCAGCCATAGTTGATGCTTCCTAGCTTTAGTACTTGAAGAGAAGAAAGCTTCAAGTGCATCCCACACTTCCTGAGATGTCTTACAACTTCTAATGTGAGGCAACAAAAAATCTGAGATAGAGTTGAGGAGATAAGACCTTGCAAGTGCATCCTTGGAGCACCATGTGCTCAATCTTTCTTGCTCTTCTTGTGTTGGTTGACTTTTGTTCCTGAAACTTGGCATAACTTCATCTCCAGCCACATAACCATATAAACTTCTACCTTGGAGATAAGCTTCCATTCTTAATGACCAAGCTCAGTAGTTATGTCTGTCAAATTTGTCAATTGATGAAGGAAATCCATCTACCATGTTGTCCAACCTTGCTCTCATACCATAGTGAAGAGATGGATAGGTATGTGCTTGAAGATGAAGAGGTGTTGCAAATGCTGAATCCAACAAGTTTTCAATCATGGAATTTGGGTAAGTATACACTGAGAAATATCTCTGACAAGATGAGTTAAAAAGTCGGGTACCTGACAGAGAAGTGAAAATGAACAGACACTGTTGACTTCAACTAAACATAACTAAAGTTTGAAACACCCAAATGAAATTAAAATTGGTGATCATATAGTAGATTTATAGAGCTAACTTTACCAAGTTAAATCACTGAAAATGATGCACCAAGCTCAGAGAAACCATCTTTGCAATCTGACTGAGAAACCTGAGAGATATGGCAGTGAGTAGTACACTTCACAAGACCATGGAAATATGAACTCAAATGATCATGAAAATGAAAGTATATTGCTTGTAGAATACAATGGACTTACTCATACATATGTGTGCCTTGGAATCACACCTTGATATGGCATAAAGCTCAGCTCTTGGAGGTCTTCACATAGGTCTCTCTAACCACGACTAAAACTCCCATCTATTTATAGTTGAGCTTGGGAGGCTAACTTCCCTCAATCACTCTCCAATCAATTAGTGATTGATTTGATTCTCTACCTACCACAAATCACCAATCCATGGCTCCTCTTTCGCTTTTTGATCAAGTGAACTCAACCACTTAAGATTCTTTCACTTTTACATTAAGTAAACTCTTCAAAAGTTACAAGAGGTAGTTCACAAGTGAACTTTACATTGTCTTCATTTTAAGGCTTCTTCTATGACTTTGTGGGACTCAAGCCAATACTTAGGCTTGTCATAGACTTGCTCCAACAACTCCCCCTCAAGCCAAGTAAGCTTGAGGTCTTCAATCTTCCAAGATTACCTGTAAACGAATCATAGCCTTGAATCTGCAAAGCTTTGTACCATCCAATGCTTTGGTTAGAATATCTGCACATTGTTGATGAGTGGACACATATGATATTTGAATCTCTTTGCTTAGAACCTTCTCTCGTACATAGTGATAATGAACTTCAATATGCTTTGTCCTTGCATGAAAAATAAGATTAGCAGCCGAATGAATAGAACTCATATTGTCACCAAAAATAGTTGGAGTTCTAAACTCCAATCCAAGATCTTTGAATAATGTCTTCATCCACATAGCTTCTTGTATAGCTATGGCAAGACCTTTGTATTCAGCTTCAGTAGAAGAGAGAGCAACTGTGGGTTGCTTCTTGGATGACCATGAAATAAGCTTTGAACCTGCAAAGGTAAGATATCCTGAAGTGCTCCTTCTATCTTCCTTGGAGCTAGCCCAATCTGCATCAGAAAATAGCTTCAAACCTAAATCAGATACATAAGGATAATAAAGTCCTTCATTTATGGTTCCTTTGAGATACTTGAGAATGCTTTTGGCAGCATCCATGTGTGGTTTCCTTGGTGTGTGTATAAATTGACTTAGCACACTCACAATGTAACATATATCTACTCTTGTCAATGTGGCATAGTTGAGACTACCCACTAGACTTTGATATGATGTTATGTCCTCTATGAGTTCACCTTCGTGTGAGCTCAATTTGTGATTGACCTCCATTGGAGTACCTGCAATCTTACAATCTTGCATCTTGAATTTTGCCAACATGTCCTTAATGCACTTTCTTTGAGTGAGAAACAAGCCATGATCTTTGTAGACAACTTCCAAACCTAGGAAGTAGGTAAGTGAACCCAAATCACTTATCTTGAACTCTTCTCTCATTTGATCTTTGTTTTTCTTTATCCCATCTGCATCATTTCCTGTCAATATAATATCATCTACATATACACATAGGTAGATGATATCAGAATTACTCTTTTTAATAAAGAATGAAGGATCTGCCTTGCTTGGTTGAAAGCCTTTGTCCTGCAAGAATGAAACAAGTCTGAAATTCCAAGCTCTTGGAGCTTGCATGAGACCATACAATGCTTTGTTAACTTTACACACATAATCAGGATAAACTTGATTCTCAAAACCTGGTGGTTGGGCCATATATACCTCTTCTCTTATCCAACCATTCAAGAATGCATTCTTTACATCTAGTTGAAGTATCTTCCAATCTTGGAAGAGGCAATACTAAGCAAAACCCTAATACTAGGCATCTTTGCCACAGGAGAGAAGGTCTCCTCATAATCAATTCCCTGAGTTTGTGCAAAGCCTTTTGCTACAAGCCTTGCCTTATACCTGTTAATGGAACCATCAAAATGCTTCTTGAGTTTATAGACCCATCTTGAGCCTATTACCTTCATGGATGAAGTCTTGGGCATCAAATCCCAAGTGTTGTTTTCTTCAAGTGCTTCAATCTCTTCCTTCATTGCATGCTTCCATTCTAATTTTGCTTTGGCCTCTTCAAAGGATGATGGCTCCTCTTGGTTTATGTCTTGCACTATGTAGATAGAATGTTTAGTTACTAATGAGGTGTCAAACCCATACCTTTCTGGTTTTTTCTTTTCCCTCATAGATCTTCTTAGGCCATGATGTGATGATTCTGCCTCATGTCCAAGTTCCTGCAATTTTGCTTTACCTTTAGACTTCCATGCTTTGATCTTCTCCATCTGAGATTCTTCATCATCCTCTGAAGTGTCTTGTTCTTCAATCTTTGGTTGTTCTCTTCCAAGCTTTGGAAAATCTTCTTCAAGATCATATGGTAAATTGACCTTCCTGTATGAATCTTCATACCATGAATTGTTTTCATAAACAACTACATCCCTGCTTACCAAGAATCCTTTGTTGGTAGGGTTGTATAACCTGTAGCCCTTTTGATTGTTGTCATATCCAATAAATACACACCTTTCTTACTTTGGATCCATCTTGCCTCTAACCTGTGAAGGAACATGAGCAAAAGCAATACATCCAAAAATTTTACAATGATCTAAGCTTGGTCTTCTTCCATTCCAAGCCTCATATGGAGTCATCCTATCAAGGGATTTTGAAGGCAACCTGTTAATCAAGTAAGTGGCTGTAGATACAGCCTCAGCCCATAGATAATTAGGAAAATGCTTTTCATTTAACATCGACCTTGCAGCTTCAACAATTGTCCTATTCCTCCTTTCTGCCACTCCATTTTGCTCAGGAGTGTACCTTGTAGTTACCTCTCTTTTGATTCCTCTTTCTTGAAGAAAAGAATCAAAATCATGGGAGAAGTATTCTCTCCCTCCATCTAACCTTAGCCTCTTTAGAGATTTACGTGTTTGATTCTCCACAAGAGCCAAATATCTTTTGAAACATGAAAAAACTTCATCTTTGTGTTTCATAAAGAATAGGATAGTCCATCTGTCGCAATCATCAATAAAGGAGACACAATACCTTGATCTAGATATTGAAGCTTGCTTGCTAGGTCCCCATACATCTGTATGAACCAACTCCAAGAGACCTCCATGTATATAACCTTTCTTCACGAATGGTAACCTGTGAGACTTTCCAAATTGACATGCACTACACTTATAAATCATATGTTGTTTTGACAAGTTAAGGAGTCCAAGTACACTTGGGTCCCTGCAAATTTGCTTTAATGACCTTTCACCAATATGTGCTAACCTTTTGTGCCATACTTCCAATTCTGTGAGTGTCTGACTACCATAATTAAAGAGAGCAATGTTTCTAGTGTCTTGTAATTCAAATGTGAACAATCTACGTGTTTTTTCACCTTTTGCAATTCTTCTGAATCCTTGACTTGGATCTTCAACAAATGCTCCTCCTTTTGTGAACTTGACTTGCAACCCTTTCTCTACTATCTCGCCAACACTTATCAACACTGGTAGGGACATAGAGTACCTTACTGAGTAGGTTGATGTTTCCATCAGGTGCTTTGACATTGCCTATTTTCTCCACAAGATGTTTTGTGTCATCTCCTGTTTGATAGGAGTGCCACATTTCCTGCCACATGATTTGAACAACCTGAATCTATGTAGAAAACATGCTCATCAGATTTACCTTGTGGCATAGCCATGTTCATGATAAATAATGAATCCTCTTTGTTTGAGTCTTCTGTGTAGTTACTGAAGTCTCTCCTTCCTTTGTAGCCTCCTTGATAGTTTGAATGATTGTAGTTGTTGTAGTTGCCATGATAATTGTTGAACCTTCCTCTTTAGTAGCCATAACTTCCTCTATTGTATCCTCTGCCTCTTTGATTCCTGGAATTCCTAAAGCAATTTTGAGTTGTATGATTAGTTAGTCCACAAATAGAACATGAGTTGGAGTCTTGGGATCTCCCCCTGCCTTGTCTACCTCCTCTTCCTCTACCTCTGCCATGTCTTCCTCTACCTGCATAGTTAGCTTGATGTGTACCTGCTTCGTCATCCACTTTGTTTGCCTTTCCTTTGTTATCTTTGGACTTGCTTTTATCAGTTTATAAAGCTGAAGATTGATTACCTTTAGACCTTTCTCCATTTTTGATATGATTTGCCTCTTGAGTAAGTAGTTGTCCAATGAGTGTATTGAAATCAGGTACATGCATGTCCATGTACAAATCCATAGCTGTGGTGAATGCTTCCCACTTGTCATCTTCCTTCAAGCCATTGATGGCTTGCTTTACAATTTGGTCTTCATCTATTACCTCTCCAATGCTTCCCAACTGATCTGCTATGTCCTTGAGCTTTGTGGCAAAATCAGTCACATTTTGTTTGGGAGCCTTCTTGAGAGTTGTGAAATCCAACCATAGTTGATGCTTCGTAGCTTTAGTACTTGAAGAGAAGAAAGCTTCAAGTGCATCCCACACTTCCTGAGATGTCTTAAAACTTCTAATGTGAGGCAACAAAAAATCTGAGATAGAGTTGAGGAGATAAGACCTTGCAAATGCATCCTTGGAGCACCATGTGCTTAATCTTTCTTGCTCTTCTTGTGTTGGTTGACTTTTGTTCCTGAAACTTGGCATAACTTCATCTCCAGCCACATAACCATATAAACTTCTACCTTGGAGATAAGCTTCCATTCTTAATGACCAAGCTCAGTAGTTACCTCTGTCCAATTTGTCAATTGATGAAGGAAATCCATCTACCATGTTGTCCAACCTTGCTCTGATACCACTGTGAAGAGATGGATAGGTATGTGCTTGAAGATGAAGAGGTGTTGCAAAATCCTTGATATACACCAGCCAAATGAAATCCAGAAGTATATGGTGGGCCCATTTAGCTTGCCAATGGATGTATTAGACACCCTATGTACCTTGGAAGATCACTCTCAAAAAGATAGATCAAAACAGATAAGTTGGAGTTAGCTGAGAGGTGAAGAACTTATTATTTTGGTTCATACACCTGTCCATGGTTTTGCATAATTCTCTGAGCAGAGTAGTAATTAGCTTAATTCCTCTTGAGGAAGTCTAGCTAACTTAAAGAGCTAACTTTCAAGAGTAAGCGCATAAAAAATAATGAACCACGCACTGAGAAAGATGTGTAACAAGTGATGACATCATCCCAATTTTCACGGGCTGCTAGAGTAATGAGATCAGTGAGTCGAAAAATGCACATAACTCCATATTTAAGAATCCAATGATTATGAAATTGTGTATGCTTTTACTAGACCGTATGCTGAATCCAACAAGTTTTAAATCATTGAATTTGGGTAACTACACACTCAGAAATAGCTCTGACAAGATGAGTAAAAAAGTTGGGTACCTGACAGAGAAGTGAAAATGAACAGACACTGTTGACTTCAACTAAACATAACTCAAGATTTAAACACCCAAATGAAATGAACATTGGTGAGCATATAGTAGACTTATAGAGCTAACTGTACCAAGTTAAATCACTGAAAATGATGCACCAAGCTCATAGAAACCATCCCTGCAATCTGACTGAGAAAACTGAGAGATATGGGAGTGAGTAGTACACTTCACAAGAACATGGAAATATGAACTCAAATGATCATGAAAATGAGAGTATATTGATTGTACAATACAATGGACTTACTCATACATATGTGTGCCTTGGAATCACACCTTGATATGGCATAAAGCTCAACTCTTGGAGGTCTTCACACAGGTCTCTCTAACCACGACTAAAACTGCCATCTATTTATAGTTGAGCTTGGGAGGCTAACTTCCCTCAATCACTCTCCAATCAATTAGTGATTGATTTGATTCTCTACCTACCACAAATCACGAATTTGTGGCTCCTCTTTCCCTTTTTGATCAAGTGGACTCAACCACTTAAGATTCTTTCACTTTTACATTAAGTAAACTCTTCAAAAGTTACAAGAGGTAATTCACAAGTGAACTTTACATTGTCTTCATTTTAAGGCTTCTTCTATGACTTTGTGGGACTCAAGCCAATACTTAGGCTTGTCATAGACTTGATCCAACAAAAATGGTATTTTAGATGCTATTAATGTTGTTAATGCTACCAACGGTCCTAATGTTACAAATGTTTCTCAATCTTAAAGGATCAAGAAAGATATTGCTTAAAGCAATAAGAAACGCCAACTAAATGGAAGAGCTCTTTTGATGTGATACTTGAGAATGGTTTTCAATCCCTTTGATGAGAATGATGGTATTTTTTAAGGATTCTTTTGCAGAAGAAAATAAGGAAAACTATCATCCTAATTTTCTAGAAGTGTTACTAATGAGGAACGGTATTAAAAAGATTGTAAACTCAATCCTTGAAGAGAGTTGGACTGAGGTCATTAGAAGGAGGAAGAAATTCTCAAATATTTTTTCTAGTTGTGCTACTTCTAACCCTCCCTAGGGATTGGATGTTAATAAGTCTATTGAAAAGCATGTCTCTTTTGTTGAGAATTTTGATATGTATGACTAGGAGAAAAATGATGAAATTCAACAAATTTTTGATGACTCCGAGGATATTCCACTGACTTAGCATAATGACATTGAGCATAATCAATAGGCTGCTAAGTCTAAAAGAAAAGAAACTGTTAGGGTTCTAGGTCTTTGATTAAGCCACCAAAAAGATACAAAAACTAATTGGTTTCTAATGGTTGATTTGGTTTGTTTATTACTATTTATGCATATATGCTTGTTTGGTTCTTTACATGTTTTTTTTTAATGAATGCCTTGAAGTGTGTGTTTCTTAATATTAAAGGGTTGACTAATCCTATTAGGTCTAAAGCCCTCTCTAACTAGGTGAAAGATTTATCTTTGTGTCTTGACTTTCTTTTTCTTCAAGAGCTCAAAATGGGTGGTCCTAAGCTATTGTCCAAACTTAAAGTTGTGTCTTCTAGAAATGATTGGTTTTTTATTGAACAAATCTTTGGTAAGGGGGATGTGCTATTACTATTAGCTTGACTATAGCCCATTTTATAAAAAACATCTTTGTTATTCCCATTCATCAATGAGCGGCATTGTCCTTGGAGGACCCCATTATGTTTTTTTGTGTCAATATTTATGCAAAAAAAAATGTTCAATGTAGAACTCAATGCTGGAATGAGTTCATTTCTCTTGATGGCACTCTCCTTATGATTGTAGATTTTAACATGGTCACTGCTATCAAAGTCAAACATGACAACAAATGCAGTGTGTTAAGTGGTAGAAAGAAGAGTGTTTGGATTAACCTTATAACTTCTTAGGACTTGGTTGATATCTCCCAAATCTCTCACTTCTTTTGGAATAATAGATAGAAAGGTTACACATTTCTTATTGCTAGGTTTGATAGATGCTACATGAACATTGCCTGTCTCCATAGCCTTTGAAATGCTAGTTATTGACGCCTCATTCCTCCTTTCTAACCATAAGTCCTTGAAGATTCAATTCAATAGATACTTTCCTAAGTATAAAGGTGATTGGCCTGATCTTGATGCATCTCTTCTCAACATCCCTGATATTATTGATAAAACCAAAAGGATAATCTCAAGTCACTTCTCTAATGGGATTAACCCCATTGTTTCTTGGGAGGGGTCTCTTAAAGACATCCAAAAGTTTTTTCACACTACAAACGCTAGAGAAATAAATTAGGGCTAGAAGAAGCATGATGCAGGTTAGGTTCAATAAATTTGGAGCCTTTTTGGAAGACCCCCAATATGGATTCAGGAGAATTGCAAAGGGAGAGAAAACAGGTAGACTGTTTACATTTGAGCTTGAGGACACTAGAAACATTGCACTTTATAATTATAAGGATCAAACCTTGTCTGAGCTAGAGATATGGCACAAAAGACTAGGACACATTGGTGAGAGAACATTGAAGCAGATATCTAGAGATCAATGTGTACTTGGAATACCTAATGTATCCAAGCAACATATGATCTATAAATGTGGTGCATGTCAATATGGTAAATCTCATAGGTTACCCTTCACAAAGAAAGGCTATATGCATGAGGATTATTTGGAACTTGTCCGCACAGATGTGTGGGGACCAAGCAAGGACCCTTCAATTTCAGGCTCAAGGTACTATGTGTCATTTATTGATGATTTCAATAGATGGACAATCTTGTATTTCATGAAACATAAGGATGAAGTGTTCAATTGTTTCAAAAGGTATCTTGCACTTGTGGAAAATCAAACAGGGAAGATTTTAAAGAGGATAAGGTCAAATGGAGGAGTGAGTACTTCTCCAATGAGTTTGATGCATTTTTGCAGGACAGAGGTATCAAGAGAGAGATCACAACTAGATATACTCGTGAGCAAAATGGAATAGCAAAGAGGAGGAAGAGATTGATTGTGGAAGCAGCTAGATCTATGCTAATTGAAAAGAAGTTGCCTAATTACTTGTGCACAGAGGCTGTGTCTACTGCCACTTATCTTATTAACAGGTTACCTTCTAAGTCCTTTGATGGGATGACCCCCTATGAGGCATGGAATGGTAGGAGACCATCACTTGAACATTGCAGAATATTTGGTTGTGTTGTTTATGTGCATGTTTGTTGACAAACAAGGTCAAGCACAAGCATAGAAGCACATCAAGGAAGTGGACACACAAGAAGAAGGAGCATGTAGGGAGCTCCAAGAAGCACATGTCAAATTTTTAGAAGAAATCCCTATAAAAATAGTAATTTTTATCACTAAAAACCATTGTAAATACCATTTTCTATTTTTACAACTCCATTTTATTCAAGCCAAGGAGTCCTTGAGCTTGAGGAGTATTAGAAGTATGATCCTACCAGTTTTCATAATTTTTAGACTCCGTTTGAGCCCCCAAATAAGCCCTAGAACCTAATTTTTAACTAGGCCGGACACTAGGTCTGGATAGGGCCAAAACTTTTTCATGCAATATGAATCCTTTGGGCTAACCCTCACGGGAATAGCCTTAACTTGGTTTCAATCCTTGGATCCAAGTTGCTTTGGACATATCGAACATTTCTTCCAAGAAGTTATTTGGGAATTCACTAAGTGAGGGATCAAGCACAATTCATCATCCTTACTACATAGTTTCAAACAAGCTCCTAATGAGACAGTAAAAAATGAAGCACGAAGATTTAGTCAATATGTAGACCGATGTCTTGTGACAGAGAGACCTTCTCAGTAGAAAATGATATCCCTATTTTTAGAAGGTCTAACAAATGGAACATTGAGAATATTAGTATACATAAAACGACTGCAAAATCTGAGTGAGTGTCTTCAAGAGTGCATAGATTTGGAAGACAACTTAGCCGAGGATCTCAAAATCACACAAGGCCCGACCAAATTAGAGGATACAAGGAGCAATGAGACTTCTTAATCGAGTTATGTGGAGGAAGTGGCAGCACTAGTGGCCAAGAAATTAGGAGTATAAGGAAAAAGGAACTACAACCTTGAGAGTGCCAATGTTAGGAAGTTGCACACTTTGCGGTGGAGGTCATCCATCCCATGTCTGCACAATAGAAGGATTGGGGTTATCACAACCTTACCCTTACAATGGACAACCAACTCAGGAGCCTAACATGTACTCTTATAGTGAGCAGAAGTACCCCAACCACAATATCGAAACCTATCCAATGAATAGACATCCACAATCGTTTGTACCACCCCAATGTAGACCATATGAGTACCCTCCTAGAGAACGAGGTAGAGAAGTTCCTAGGTATAACCCATGTCCAGGACCACGAGGAGCAACTAGACTGTATGAACATGGAGGATATAGCCAAACTCAACCTATACCAGGACAACAACCTCCCCACCCACTAGCTCCGATAAAAGGCAAAACATCACAATACAAGTAGTTTGTCTTGAGTGTGGCAAAGAATAGCTCTTGAGAGATTGTCCCGGACATCCCTCTAGTGCACCAAAGGTTACACCCATTAATGTAGTAGGCCTAGTAGGGGATTCAAGTTCCAGTAGCGATAATGTGGCTCCTATACATGCAATTATTAGGGCACAAGCCTCACAAAAAGCTAAACTAGCTGAGCAATCAAAGCCAAGTGAGTCAGGAGAGCCTAGTAAGAGAAAAACAAGAACATGGAAGGATACTAGGGAGAAAGCCAATCGTAAGTGGACCAAAAAGTTATCCAAACTAGAAGAAAGCTTGAAAGATGCAAAAACAAAAATACAAGATATTGCCTCTCAAAGCCCTCGCATGTCAAAACTCCATCCACACCACCTCATCCCCAACCTCATCCCCACCACCTCATCCCCAACCTCATCCCCACCCACCAACCATTGTAAATAGACCACAACCAGGATCTGTTCTTGCAGATCCAACCCCAGAAGACTTGGACATGATGTTCAAGGCATACTAGGCTCGACTTCAAGAAGGGCCAACACCTACAAATCTAAACAAGAGCTATCCTAGAGAAGATTTAGAGATTGAACAGACAAAAATGTGCATAAAAATGGTGGAATTAACTCAAGCTATGTTTGAGGCCAATCAATCGTTCAATGAGACAAATGCTATTACACCAGATTTGCACTTCCAGGGCTTACTAGATAGATTAGAGCATTTGGTAAATAAACCACAAGTTTCTTTACCTCCACAGGCTCAACCAACTGTTGAAAGAGAAAGATCATCACCAAAGAAAGTCTATGTTCCTGACTCCATAGATAATGGAGAACCTCTTTCAATTCAACAACACACTCAAAAGTTCTTGTGAGAAATACAAGAAGCGAAATGGGCCAAGCAAAAGGATGTTTCCCCTCCTATTCTTGAGATTGATGACCTTCACGATCAATTTCCACAAGACATTCCATCTATTTATGGAGACCAAGTAGAGAAACAAGAGGAAGAAAGTTTAGGATTTGAATCAATTCTTTACAAGAGTTGCCACAGTTCACAGGCCCATGGGAATCTGAATCTCTCCATGTCAGAGCTCCCACAATATTGATTAGAAACGAAGACTCGGTGGTTCCAAGAGACATGGAAGTCGTGAAGAACACTAAGGTTCAGTGTCATCTCACAGTAGAGGAGCTGCTCAAAGCAAAACCTGAGTTATGGAAACATGTGGCAAATCAGGTTCCAGAACTTGATTCCAATATGCCCAAAGCAGGCTCTAAGCAGAAAGTTCCAGAGATACCTCTAGACAAAATAGGGGACATGAGCGAAGGTGAGGAAGGTAATACTTATCTTCTGATCACCTACCAAGGTTACACGACCAAAGCGATCATAAACTCAGGTGCTGATGTTGCTATTGCAACCACCTTCTTGTGGAAGCAATGGGGTAAACCCACATTAAGACCAACTAGAATGAAGCTTCAGATGGCTGACGGCCATGTGGAAAGACCTCTAGGATTGCTAGAAGGGATAACTCTAACCACTTGTGGTGTAGAGTTTGAGCACACATTTGCTATATGTGCCTTTGGTAAAACTAATACCTACGAAATGATCCTAGGAATATCCTTCCTTGTCATGTAGGCACAATGGCGAGCCATGTGACTATCATATGTCAATCGTTGCACTGAATTACACATCCTCCCAGATCTTCTTGGTCCTGGGTCACTTCTTCTTGTATCATCTACATGTGCCCTTCTTACTCCTGGAGTCTTCATAGAGGGCAATCCAAGTTCCTCATCAAGACTCTTTTATGAACCGCTTGAATCTCCATCAACATCTTCAAAACCTGCACCTGTTTTACTACCAGCAGAAAGCTTTTCTTTACCTTTCTTGGATGTATTTGATGAATTTGCTGGATTGAAATTTCCACGCAATCTTCCACTCCATGGATTTGAGTTGGAACTATTGCTTGGTGATGCATCTGGTCCACTCAAAACTTGAGATTTTGCACTAGATTTTTCAGCATTTTCTTTGTCATTTGGTTCAAGATTCAGTCCTTCTTTGGCATCTGCATAGAAGCTTGACATTTCATCAAATACCACATCTCTGCTCACCTTCACCTGTCGTGTGAGTGGGTTATAACATTTGTACCCCTTTTGCTCAAGGGAATATCCAATGAAGACACATTTTTCTGCTTTCGGATCAAGCTTCGTCCTCAACTCATCTCGAACATGTACATATGCAATACAACCAAAAACTTTCAGATGTGATAAGATTGGCTTTTTACCTGTAAACTTCTCTTCAGGTGTAACTTGATGTATAGCAGCAGTCAGAGTTTTGTTCATGATGTATACAGCAGTATGCACAGCTTCTGCCCAATAACAATGAGGCATATTCTTCTCAGCCATCAAGGCTCTTGCTATTTCTGCAATATGTCTATTTTTGCGTTCAGCAACACCATTCTGTTGTGGTGTGTACCTGCATGAAAACTGACGCCGATATCAATGATTTTTTAGAAAACTGCTGAACTCATTTGACAGGTATTCACCTCCTCCATCAGATCTTAATGTTTGAATGTACTTCCCTGCCCGCTTTTCCACCATAACTTTAAAATTCTGGAAGTGAGTAAACACCTCGCTCTTCTCTTTCATGAAATATATCCATACTTTGCGTGTATGGTCATCAATGAAGGTAACATAAAACCCGCAACCGCCCATAGATGTGGTCTTTGCTGGACCCCAAACATCTGTATGTACTACTTCTAGTACATTCTCACTAACATGCTTGTCATGTGGAAATGATGCTCTTGATTGTTTACCAAATTGACATGCTGCACATACCTTTTGCATTTTTGCAACTTTGAAATTTGGTAGTCCATGGACAATCTCCTTTGACTGCATCAGTTTCAGCCTTTGCAAGTTTGCATGTCCAATCCGTTTGTGCCATATCTCTATATCTGCAATAACTCCTACACCTTTTGCAAACATGGCTGCATTCATTTCAGGAATCTTCACATTTAAGGTGAACATCCTACCCACTTTGTTTCCTTTGGCAACCAATCGTCCATCCTGCTTGTACTCTTCTACATATAATCCATCAACATTGAACCTGACTTGTAATCCCTATTCAACCATTTATCCAACAGAAACCAGATTCTTCGTTATATTTGGAACATGCAGCACATCAACGAGATGTTTTACCTTTCCGTCCTCCATAGACAATGCTATGTTTCCTGTATGCTCAATAGGATGCGATGTATCATCACCTGTTTCAACATATCCAGCAACTGGTAGTTTCTGCAAACTACTAAACCATTCTGCATGACTGGTCATGTGATTTGAAGCACCTGAGTCAACATACCAGACATTATCATTCAATTTTGAAACACCAGCAGACATCGTATTCATCATGTGATGTTGAACCATAAACAGCTTCTGAGAATCATCTGCACTTGTGGATGCATAGTTGTTTTGCTGCCTTCTGTTATTTTGATTCTTTAACCTGCAATCACGTTCAAAGTGTCCAGGTTTACCACAATTCCAGCATCCTTTACTATCATTAACTGAATCATTTCTTTGGAAATTTCTGTGACCTCTTTGGCTCCCCCTGCCTCGAAACTGTCCTCTTCCTCCTGCATGATTCTATTGTTGACCTTGGTCTTGGTTACTGTTTCCTCTTCCACTTCCAAAACCTCTACCTCTGCCTCTTCCTCTGCCAGAGTAGAATACCTGCTCAGAACTGGGCTTTCCTTGGGAGTTTGAATCCTCACCAAGATTCTTTTCTTCAATGATCAGCATAGAGACCAAATCAGCAAAATTCGGAATATTTTCCCTGGTTTGTATAGAAGTTCTGAACTGCTTATATGCAGCTCCTAAACCACGAAGGCACACTTCCACCTTATCATCATCATCTACATTCACACCAATAGATGCAAGTGACTCACATATGCTTTTGATTTTTAGAGTGTAGTCACTTACCGACATGCTCTTTTTCTTCAATGTATGCAGCTCGTTCTTGAGTTGCAATTTCCGTGCCTTTGTATTGGTCTCATACAAAGTGACCAAACTGTTGCAAGCCTCTTTTGGAGTCTTGGCATCCTGTATGTGTCCAATCATGCTATCCTGTACGCTAACAAATAGCCAATACATTACCTTTCATGCTTCTTGATTCCATTCCTCATATGCTCTTAACTGTTCTGCAGTCCGATTCCTTTCTGGTAACTGCGGAGCATTTTCATTCTCTCCCTCGATGTACTTCCAGTAGCCTTTTCCCATCAGGAAATTTGTCATTCTGAATCTGCAAGCATGGAAGTTGTTCTTGTCCAGCTTATCGCTCATAAGTTGACTCATTCCATTGGCGTTTGCCATTTCTGCAACAATTCACAACACCGCAACACACTAGAAGCAGCACTTCTGCTTGAACACTGTCGCACTATGACGTGACAGTTCGATCTCAGAAAAACACAGTTTTCGTTATCATCCACAACCTAATGGACAAGCCGAGAGCACAAATAAGATCCTATGTAATGTACTAACAAAACTAGTAAATAACAAGTGCTTTGATTGGGATAATCAGCTTCATCACACTGTTTGGGCTTACCGAGTTGCCTACAAAACGGTACTCAATTCCACCCCATTTCAGATGGTCTTCGGACAAAATGTTGTGCTACCATTGGACTTCCTAATCCCAACTTTAAAAGTAGCACAAGAGCATGAGTGGAATGGACACGAGTTGTCCTCTAGGATCTTTGAAATAGAACGCTTAGGTGAGACAAGGCTACGAGCAGCGACAGACATCTATGCTGCAAAGAAAAGGCAAAAGGCATACTTCGATGCACATATCAATGATAAAAAATTGAAAGAGGGAGACCTAGTGTTGGTTTATACCCTAAAACAACATGCCCATAAATTGGAAAAAAGAGGATATGGACCCATGATCATTAATAGAATTTCCACTAGCGGTGCTATTCAATTGGCCACACTAGAAGGCGATGTCTTGCCGAGCTATATTAGTGGTTGTTGAGTCAAGCTATATCAAGAACCTCTGATAGAGGATATGCGAAAGAGACTCAACACTACTAAGAAGCGAAGAGAAGAAGAGTTAAGGGTTAGAGAAGAAGCACAGGCAGAGGCTAGAGAACGCATTAGGAGAAATAAGTTAAGATGCCTAGGCCTAGATATCAATCTTGAGTCCCCAAGATACCACATGGCCAAGGGTCAAACATCTAGTGCAATTGCTTCTCAGATAATTGATCGACGTCCCTTTGTGACCATAGCGGTAGGAGAAGGGAAGAATGCAAGGACTGTGAGAGCATTGATTGACTCAGGTGTAGCAACCAGTGCGGTTAGACTTTCATACTGCCAAGACCTTCAATTGAACATCAAGCCCATAGAGGCCTATCTCATAGGTTTGGAAGGTGTGGAAACCCCTTGTTTGGGCGAGGTGGAACTTCCCATCTACCTTCAAGGTGTTCCAATAAAATTCAAAATGCTAGTGTGTCACGATGAGGACCTTACAGAGCCACTTGTCTTGGGTCAAGATTGGATTTACGACTATGCAGTCAACTTGAACCTAAGAAGTCAAATCCTTCAAGTTTGGGTACATGAACAATGTATTACATTAGAATTAGACAAGTGCATGCTCATAAATCTAGAGGTCATACATTCTCTTAGTTCTTCCGAAACTAATCTTCGCAAAGAAAATGTTGTGTGTGTCAATAACCCTACGAAGCAAAAGGACTCAATCATGGAAGCACCAGCTCAAAGGCCAGCAAACCTCTCTTCTTCTTCACAGACTAGTGCAAGCATTACTCGACCAAAGAGGCAAGCAAAAAAGACATATGCTATATCAACTAGACAGACATAATTCAAGAAGAAGGAAGCTCAAGGCATGAAGCAGATTTGGGTACGAAAAGGAGATCAACCACCAGCTTTGCCACAACCCTTCCCATTGAGGAAAGCCAACCATGCAAAAAGATGCACCAAGAAACGAGGACCAGATCAATCCTTCGGTCTTCGAAAAATTTGGGTACCAAAGCAATCGTTGGAGGCCGCCCATAATAACGTACAAATTTGGGTGCCAAAGAAATTAGCTGCAGCTCAACAAGGGCGATTTGGGTACCCAAGGCATTCTTACATGCACAAACACCACAAATCTCCCTCACAAGAAAAGTTTCCACAAAGAAGCCAAGGAGAAGCAAGGGTCAGCACCAAGCACAAAGAACCAAAGCAGATCAACCCACCTCTTTGACAATAATGAGAAGACAACCATAAAAAATATGGGTTTGGAAGCCAAAAGCACTAGTGGCATCCATAGAACCAAAGCACCAACTGCAAGGGCTACAAAATTTAAGCAACCACTCAAGGATGAAAAAATCCACAGTGAATTGTACACAACCACACACAGTTCTCAGATGGATCCCTATCAAGAGGAAAAATCAGTTGTCATTCGGGGATCCAATGGATGCCTCCAACAAAAGTTGCATTAACATTTGCCAAGAACATTGAAAGCCTTGACATACAACAACCATGTGCCTTTGGCATAACCTTGTCTTTTGCACCATTCTGGTCATGCACTTCCAAAGTATCCATCAATATAGGGCCACACGACCATGCATAGACACAATTGAGAATCCCAGGCACATGCAACACATTGAACACATGTAAAATATTTTATTCATACTAACGTCTTTCTTATTGTTTGGTGACATTGTTTCAAAAAACAAAAGAGAGAGAGAGAGAATACAAAGAAAAAGGACAGGACTGTGTGCTTGAAGCATCTCGGCCGTGAACCATCAGCAAGGACATCCATCAACAATGGAAGATAGGTCGATGGTCAATCACCATGCTGGAGCACACCAAGAAGAGATGAATATCGATGGACATTTGACCATGGTAAGAACCGCCTACTTCGGCAACATTACAATAATGATAGTTTAGGAAACCTCTTCATCAGCATACCCTTGAGCACTTTGCTCAAGACCCAATTTCTTGCACCATATTCTTCCAATGCATTCCCCAAGTACGCATACATAGGGCCACATTACAAGGCCATGCACAAGGCACATATCTTGTTAAACCCATGCACTAATGCACTTACCCATCCTTCATTATGGGTCACGAGTACTTTACATAAAAACTAGGGAAGCCATCCTTGACAACCAAAGGACATCAAGGTGAAAATAGCAAGGGCAAGGAATCAATCCACCACCAAGAGCTACTCACAATCAACTATGATAACCTCTTTTGAGCAGCTCATAATTTCTGAAAGCTCAACAATACACTCTCATGCTGGAATCAAGGAAGAAGTATATATAGAGGGACTAAACATGAAGAATGGAACAAGCGAGCCCGCTACAAGTGGAAGACAGACCGCTCTGGTGGAGACATGAAGAACTCTACCTCTCAAAGTACTACGTGGAACAACCACTACAACAAGGGTCTGTCAAGGATGATAGACTCTAGAGGGGGGAGTGTTGACAATCAAGGTCAAGCACAAGCACAGAAGCACATCAAGGAAGTGGACACACAAGAAGAAGGAGCATGTAGGGAGCTCCAAGAAGCACATGTCAAATTTTTAGAAGAAATCCCTATAAAAATAGTGATTTTTATCACTAAAAACCATTGTAAATACCATTTTCTATTTTTACAACTCCATTTTGTTCAAGCCAAGGAGTCCTTGAGCTTGAGGAGTATTAGAAGTATGATCCTACCAGTTTTCATAATTTTAGACTCCATTTGAGCCCCCAAATAAGCCCTAGAACCTAATTTTTAACTAGGCCAGACACTAGGTCTGGACAAGGCCAAAACTACTCAAAAAACTATAAAAATGACTGGAGAGATCATTTTAGGGGTTATCTTGTTGTAGATTCAAGCTTCTGTAATAGATTTCTTTTGTAATCGAAGTCCTTCCATTGTTCCACTCTTTGCTCTTACCTTGTGCATGTGTGTGTGTGTGCATGTTTGTATGCTTTCACTCATGCACTTGTGCACTTCACTTGCTCTTGGTCTTCACACCGGTCCTCATGTCTCCGCGGATTGACATTTATGAGGTGGAGCTCCTCACGTTGGTACTTGCCATTGTGCTAGAGTGACAATGTTCCATCTCAAAATAGAGTTAAGTTAGAGCCTAAGGCAGAGAAATGCATCTTCATTGGGTATGATATAAATCAAAAGGGGTACAAGCTTTATAATCCATCCAACAAGGGATTTATGGTCAGTAGAGATGTTGTGTTTGATGAGAATGACTCTTGGTTTGAAAGTGAATGCAGGAAGGTCAAGTTGCCATATGACTTGGAAGAAGAATTTCCAAGCCTCACCAAGGAGGAGCCAAGCACAATTGAAGACATCAAATCAGATGATGAGGACACCATCAACTTGGAAGAGTTTAGAGCATGGAAATCAAAAGGCAAGGTTAAGATGAAGAGGTTGGAGGACATACCTGAGTCATCCAACCAATCCTTAAGGAAATCACAAAGAGAGAGTAAGAAGCCAATCAGATATGGGTAAGATACTTCACTAGTCAGTAAGCATTCTATTTATCTAACTAAGGATTCATCACTTGAAGAACCTTATTCATATGAAGAAGCAAGTACCAAAGCAGAATAGAAGGAGGCTATGGATGAAGAAATAGAAGCACTTCAAGAGAATGACACTTGGGAGCTAGTACCCAAGAAAGCATCAATGAAGGTAATTAGTTCTAGATGGATTTACAAAATCAAAAGGAACTCAGATGGATCCATAAACAGGTATAAAGCTAGGCTTGTGGCTAAGGGTTTTGCACAAACCCATGGAGTAGACTATGAAGAAACTTTTTCACCGGTGGCTAAGATTCGAACCATAAGAGTATTGGTAAGTGTAGCTGCATCTAGAAATTGGGATATGTATCAACTAGATGTGAAAAATGCTTTTCTCAATGGGTGGATTTGAGAGGAGGTTTACATGGCTCAACCTCCTGGCTATGAGGATCCAAGCAAGGTAAATCATGTATGCAAATTAAAGAAAGCTCTTTAATTTTGTCAATTGTTACTGTATTATGAGCTCTGAGTAAAAAATCTAGTAGGTGTATGGACTAAAATAGCAAGTTTTTCAACACTAGCTATTCTTGAACTAGTCTCTTTTAGGTTAATTGTTTCAATCATCAACTCCAAAGTACATAGGTACTTTCTTTGTGTCATTTGTAAACTAAAAGGGTGTACTTTATGACTTTGAAGTGTATCAGGGCTGGTACAAAGCAGGTCTTAGCAGTACCACCTCACTTCCTTGAGGTATCCATCCATCTCTCCAAACAGGACCACATAGAACAGTGCCATAAATACCCTAGGATAAAATAGGAGACATGGCCAAAGGAGAAGAAGGAACACCTATCTCTCGATCACTCATCAGGGTTACACAACCAAGGCTATTTTGGATACAGCCATAGGAGTTGCAATTGCTACCACTTCCCTATGGAAGCATTGGGGCAAACCAGCACTTAGGACAACAAGAATGAAATTGCAAATGGCTGATGGTGTAGAGTTTGAGCATATGTTTGCCATGTGCGAATTTAGCAAAAACCAAGCCTCTGAAATGATTTTGGGAACACCATTCATGAGACACATGCAAGTAGTATAGGATTGGGGAACCAATTCCTTGTATTTGCACAGTTATGTGTTACAACTAAAGTTAATCTCAAGGACTACTCTCATAGAGACATGCCCCCTATACAGTGGAATCCCATCCATAGAGCCATAGATGACATAGAGTTGGTGCATTCCATAGGATCAAGATCCTCATGGATGCATGAAGACACTCATTTATGTATGTGCAAAGTTGAAGTAGAAGAAGAGAAAAGAGAGAACACCAGAGGTAGGTGCAAAGGAAACTCATAGATCAATTTGAGACCCAGCATATGCTCCTGTAGTATTTCCAGATGAAGAGTTTAAACCTCATGGTTGGGTGAAAATCTTAGCCACAATGGATGTAGCTATCAATGAAGAACAATAAACACCACACTGTGATGAAGATGGCTATGAAATTTGAGTCTTCACTATAGAACCAATCATGTGTGATTCAGTTATCAAAGAATACAAGCCTACTATGGAAGAACTTGAACAAGCAAGTGAATCAAATTTAGAATCCATTATTATGGATCCTTTTTGTGCATCAGAAGAGGAATACCTATACATAGTAGAAGCTCACCCTCAAGTACAAGAAGATCTTACGAATGATGTGAGGTTAACCATGCAGGTAACCACCAAGAGTGAAGGCAAGAAAAGAAAGAAGAGAGAACTTGCAATAGAAGAGGAAGAATCTTTGATTGAGGTCCCTGAAAACTTTAAGAAGTATGAGGTCAAGGATAGAAAAGTCATGATAAGAATTCCTAAATGAGAAGCACTCACAGGAGTGGCCTGTGACAACAAAGAGATATCTAAGAAAATTATAGTGACCATAGAAGAAGGTGAAGAACGATGCACCTACATAGGACACGACCTAATTGAGGAAGAGTAAATGGAGTTAATTGATTTATTAAGAGAATATAGAGATGTGTTTGCATGGATCTACAAGGACCTAAAAGGAGTAGGCCTTGACATATGCTCGCATATGATTCACATGATCTCAGAATCCAAACCCTCCAAAGCAGAAGCCATACACATATAATGACAATTATGCTGCCAAGATTGAGGAAGAGATAGATCAGTTGGTGGAAGCCATATCTATTTATGAAATTGAGCACACTGAATGGGCTTTGTCCATTGTAATGGTGCCCAAAAAGAATAGCAAGTTATATGTATGCATTAACTTGAAGAAGGTTAATGCAACCACCATTAGAGATAGTTATTCGCATCCTATCATTGAGCATCTATTAGAAAGAGTAGTAGGCAAGGAAGTATGCAAGTTCCTTGATGGGTTCTCTGGCTACAATCAAGTGGCCATTGCCCCAGAAGACCAGCATAAGATGTCTTTTTGCCATAGATTGGGGCATATTTGCATTTCAGGTAATGCCATTTGGGCTCACCAATGCATTGTCTACCTTTCAAAGGTTGATATTGTTAAAAGCAAGCTACAAATTCGTGGGGAATCTTTTATGGACATGTGGAGCAATCAAAGGAAGCCAAAATCCACCAGATTCCATCAAGAAAAGTCACTCAACCACTCCCCAATTCATCTCAACTAAATCCTCCAAGTTAGGAGGCTGATTTGGAAAGGTAGTTCCTAGATTTTAGGGGCACACTTCTCACTATAAAAGGAGCATGTATCCCGACTTCTTTTGGGCCATCTTCTTGGAGTTTTAGCTCATGTAAAGTGAGCACTAAGTGCTGGAGTTGTGATAAGCAAGCCCCTTGCTTAAGCTAGCCCCTTGCTTGCTTGTTTGTTTTCTTTTAGTAGGCATATCTATGTGTGTGCGCAGGCAGTGTTGCAACTCTCTACCCCTGAGTTGTTAGCATTGGTTCTCCCTCATATTTTATCCATTTGATGTAATTCTTGTCTCATTGGATAGCTATTAGAGTCTATTTTATGCTCACAAATTCTCTGGAGCATTCTCTGAGTAATCTGGGAGCAACATTCTATTTAGTGAAGTTGTGTGATTGATATCTCTCTCTGTGTGTAGGCTCTGTTGGAAATATTTTGCTCTCTGTTGTAAGGGCTGGTTCTCCTTCTCTATTTATCCATTTGCTATGATTTTGGTGTCATTGGGTAGCTATTAGAGTGCTCTAAAGTTGATACAAGTTTGAGATTCAGTCTCTGTATAATCTTTGAGAAAAGCTTGCTGGAGTGAAGTGAGGTCTCTGCTTGACTAGCAGTTGTGAGCATTCAACTAGCTCATGTTGTAGACATTGTTTCTCTTTGTGTAAGCATCCATTTGAAGTAAAATTTGTCTTGTTGGAAAGCTCTTGGTGTCTACTACAGGTCTACAAAAGCTCACTGGAGTTCTCTGCATAAGCTCTGAGTAAGAGCATTTTTGGTGTGCAGAGGTCAAAGAAGGATACCTGTGGAGGTCATTCACGCTTCGTCGTTGCTTAGGGGTTGAGATACTTCCCCCATCAGTGGTATCAGAGCATTTGGGCATCTTGGAGGCATCACATACAAGCAAGAAGACCTCTTGGAGCTGGTGGTTGAAGATTTGCATCAACAAAAGCTTCTTGGAGGTAGGTCACATCAAGGGGGAGCTATTCTACTCAAAGTTTCAAGAGCACAAGGTGTCCATCTAAGGAAAGCTTTGGATTGAGGTAACCTCAGAGCCTCATTTTCATTTTACACACATTGGAGCATTAGCCAAGGGCTAGGTCAAGTATCAAAGACTAGATATGGGAGACTTCAACACTCAAATTGAAAAGCTAGACAAAGGGAACTATCAACCATGGAGATTTAGGGTCTCCAACTATCTTATGGGCAAGGGCCTTTGGGGGTTGATTAGTGGAAGTGAACCAAGACCTAGGTTGGATGAGAATCCAACCAATGACCAGAGAAGGGCCTTTAGGGAATGGAATGAAAGAGACAAGAGGGTTATCTTTATCCTTTCCCAACACATTAGCAATAGCATGATCGGCCATATCCAAGACTTGGAGTCAAGCATGAAGGTATGGGAGACACTTGAAAGGCTTTATTCAACAAGCACCAAAGCAAGGAAGATCCAGCTCAAGAATGAGCTCAACAACCTTAGGAAGAGCTCAGGGAGTAGCATAAATGACTACATACTTAAGGTCAAGGAGTTATCAGATGCATTGGGATCCATTGGAAGCCACGTAGATGATGACGATCTTGTGGCTTATACTCTCAATGGTTTGAGAGATGATGAGAAGTGGAAACCCTTTACCACTTCAGTTTATGTAAGGGATAATCTTCCCGATTTTGAGCAATTGGTTGCTCTCATGGTCACCAAAGAAATGAACATAGGTGGAAGTTCAACTAAAAGCAAGGATGCACAAGTTTTCTATGCAGGTAATCAAAGGGGCAAAGGAAGACGAGGACAAGGAAGGGGCAAAGGAAGGTTTGGAGGAAGGCAAGGCCACTCAAGCAATCAAGGACATGACCAAGGCACCTCATCACAAAGAGGGAGAGGAAGAACAAGAGGAAGAGGAGGACGACATCAACAAAACAGGAATCAAGATGGTGAAGGATGTTACATATGTGGAAAGTTTGGCCACTATGCTAGAGATTGCTACCAAGGAGGAAACCAAAGGAGCTATAATCAAGGTTCTTCATACAAAGGCCAAGGTAATTATGCTTCTACAAGTTCAGAAAATGACAATCTCTTGATGATGCACATGAATGAGAATTCAAGCAAAGTAGATAACACTTGGTATATTGATAGTGGATGTAGCAACCATATGAGTTGCAATTCTTCTTGGTTTACTAATCTACATGTTCCCAAAGGTAAAGGACATGTAGAAACAGGTGATGATACAGCCCATGAGATCTCCCATGTTGGAGATGTAGCTTTGGATGACAAGGAGGAAGGAAGATGTCTCAAGGATGTCTTGCATGTACCTACTATCACAAAGAACTTGGTGTCCGTTGGGCAAATGGTTGAAAGAGGCTATCAAGTAAGGTTCAACAAAGGTGGATGCTTTGTGGAGAACCCTAAGCAAGGTTATAAGGTCATAGCAAGAGGAAAGAAGCAAGGGAGACTCTTCACTTTGGAGGTAAATTCTCATTCCACTCAACATGTCTACTTCACATATGGAAACAAGAGGATTTCGGAGTCGGACTTGTGGCACAAGAGGATAGGTAACATCAACATACAAAGAATGAAGGAAATGCAATTCAAGAGGCTGGTCGAAGGTCTTCCCAACTTCCAAGGACAAGGTATGAAGCATTTATGTGAATCTTGTCAACTAGGGAAGCAAGCGAGACTTCCATTCAAGAAGAGTGGCTACATAAGCCAACATCCATTGGAGTTGATACATACAGATGTGTGGGGGCCAACCAAAGAGCAATCCATTGGAGGTAACAAGTACTTTGTCACTTTTATAGATGATTGCACAAGGATGGTTTGGGCTTATTTCATAAAAAACAAATCAGATGTGTTTACATGTTTCAAAGCATTCAAGGCAATGGTAGAAAAGGAAACAGGTACATATATCAAGAAGCTAAGGTCCGATGGAGGGGGAGAATATTTCTCCAATGCGTTTTCTGATTTTTTAATGGATCAAGGCATCAAGAGGCAAGTAACATGCAGGTACACACCCCAACAAAATGGAGTAGCAGAGAGAAAGAATAGATACATTACCGAGATCGCTAGAGCAATGCTTAATGAGATGAATGTACCTAACATGTTTTGGAGTGATGCAGCAAATACCGCCGTGTATCTTATGAATAGGGCTCCTACCTCAGGGATCCATAGCTTGACACCATATCAAGCCTATTATGGTAAGAAACCTGATCTTTCCCACTTGAAGATATTTGGATGTACTTGTTATGTACATGTGCCAAGTGAATTGAGGCACAAGCTACAACCAAAGGCAGAAAAGTGTGTGTTTCTAGGATATTCAAATGATCATAAAGGTTACAGGTGCTTCAACCCAAACACAAAGGACTTGAGGATATCAAGGGATGTAGCATTTGATGAGCTACTCCCTTGGTATAAGAAGTATGATTGTATGCAGGACTATGAAGAAGAAAAGCATGGACATGATGAAGAACAAATCGACCTAGAGCTAAGCGGCCCAAGGTGTTCCATCAATGAAGATAGTTCAAGCATGAACTCACCATGGAGGGGGAGATCTTCATCAAGCTATGAAGCACAATCAATCAACAAAGGCAAAGCAACATTGATGGAGTTGGATGAAGAAGGTAATGAAGTTGAAGATGATGAAGGACACATGATGGAGAAAGAAGCTACGTCAAAGAAAGAGATCAAGTTCCCAAGGCAAAGGAGGTTTATTCCTCCAAAAGGTGAAGAAAGGAAGTCTTCTAGAGTTAAGTATCCAACTCAAAGGTTTACTTATGATTCATACATGGCAACACATTATGCATATATGAACAAAGTAGTAGAAGATCATGAGCCCGATTGCTATGAAGATGCAAGCAGGTGCACCGAATGGAAAGAGGCAATGCAAGAAGAGATCAACGCACTTGAGGAAAATCAAACATGGACTCTAGTGCCCAAGAAGGAGAACATGAAGGTGATAGGTAATAAGTGGGTGTATAAAGTAAAGAGGAATTCAGATGGATCTATTTCTAGGTTCAAAGCAAGATTGGTGGCCAAGGGTTTTGCACAAACCTATGGAGTGGACTTTGAAGAGACATTCAGCCCCGTGGCAAAGATGAGCACCATTAGGACACTCATTGCAATGGCTGCTAGCAAAGGATGGAAGCTTTTCCAATTGGATATCAAGAATGCCTTTCTCAATGGAGACTTGGAAGAAGAGGTATACATGGAGCAACCACTAGGTTTTGTTCATAAAGAGTTTCCACATCATGTTTGTAGGTTGAAGAAGGCACTTTATGGCCTAAAGCAAGCTCCAAGGGCTTGGAACCAAAGATTGGTGGACTATTTGATCAAATGTGGTTACAATCAATGCAAGGCGGATCCATCTCTCTTCATCAAACAAAGAGGAGGACTTGTAGTCTACATGTGTGTGTATGTAGATGATCTTATCATTACAGGTAATGATACAAAGGGCATTGAGGAGATCAAGGCAAAGCTTGGAAAGGAGTTTAGGATATCTGATCTTGGAGAACTTAGGTATTTTCTTGGCATTGAAGTTGTATACAAAGAAGAAGGTATTATGCTCATACAAAGGAAGTATATTCTAGACCTACTTGAGAGGTTTGGGATGCTACATTGCAAGCCTATTTCAAATCCCATGGAAGTTAATGTAAAGCTAAGCTCCATTGATGGAGAGCCATTAGAGGATGTAACTTTTTATCGCTCTATTGTAGGCTCTTTCAATTATGCCACAATAACTAGGCCTGACATAGCATATGGAGTTGGAGTGTTATCACAATTTATGCATAGTCCAAGGACTACACACTTGCAAGCTGCAAGA
Organism: Ceratopteris richardii; assembly: GCA_020310875.1. Taxonomy (NCBI): domain Eukaryota; kingdom Viridiplantae; phylum Streptophyta; class Polypodiopsida; order Polypodiales; family Pteridaceae; genus Ceratopteris; species Ceratopteris richardii. Next base: position 50,829,326 of record CM035430.1, on the reverse strand, counting down.
AGAATGTTACGATATCTCAAGGCCACTATAAATGAAGGATTGTTCTATTCATTTGATGATGATATGCAGGTCAAAGCTTATTCTGATGCAAATTGGGCCGGTTCTAAGGAGGATAGAAGAAGTACAAGTGGTTACCTAGTCATGCTAGGTAGCAAGATCATCTCATGGATTTCAAAGAAGCAACCCACGGTGGCATTATCTTCCATCGAGGCTGAGTATAGAGCTTTGGATCAAGTCACATGTGAGCTAATGTGGATTAAGAAGTTATTTATGGAGCTTAATTTGCAGGTTGACACATATCCAATTTTTTGTGACAATATGAGTAGCATTCATCTAGCATCGAATCCTGTCTATCATGCTAGAACCAAGCATATTGAAGTGCACTATCACTTCATAAGGGAAAAGGTGATATCGAAGGAAGTTTCAGTACATCATATTGGTACCAAGGACCAAGTTGCCGACATGTTTACAAAGGCTTTGGATGGAATGAAGATTTCAAAATTCAAGCAAAGCATCAACATGAAGGAGCTTGGATGAGGATGAAGAATTGAAGCTTGAGGGGGAGTGTTAAAAGTCAAGCTTCAAGCTACAAATTCGTGGGGAATCTTTTATGGACATGTGGAGCAATCAAAGGAAGCCAAAAGCCACGAGATTCCATCAAGAAAAGTCACTCAACCACTCCCCAATTCATCTCAACTAAATCCTCCAAGTTAGGAGGCTGATTTGGAAAGGTAGTTCCTAGATTTTAGGGGCACACTTCTCACTATAAAAGGAGCATGTATCCCGACTTCTTTTGGGCCATCTTCTTGGAGTTTTAGCTCATGTAAAGTGAGCACTAAGTGCTGGAGTTGTGATAAGCAAACCCCTTGCTTAAGCTAGCCCCTTGCTTGCTTGTTTCTTTTCTTTTAGTAGGCATATCTATGTGTGTGCGCAGGCAGTGTTGCAACTCTCTACCCCTAAGTTGTTAGCATTGGTTCTCCCTCATATTGTATCCATTTGATGTAATTCTTGTTTCATTGGACAGCTATTAGAGTCTATTTTATGCTCACAAATTCTCTGGAGCATTCTCTGAGTAATCTGGGAGCAACATTCATTTTAGTGAAGTTGTGTGATTGATATCTCTCTCTGTGTGTAGGCTCTATTGGACATATTTTTCTCTCTGTTGTAAGGGCTGGTTCTCCTTCTCTATTTATCCATTTGCTATGATTTTGGTGTCATTGGGTAGGTATTAGAGTGCTCTAAAGTTGACCCAAGTTTGAGATTCATTCTCTGTATAATCTCTGAGAAAAGCTTGCTGGAGTGAAGTGAGGTCTCTGCTTGACTAGCAGTTGTGAGCATTCAACTAGCTCATGTTGTAGACATTGTTTCTCTTTGTGTAAGCATCCATTTGAAGTAAAATTTGTCTTGTTGGAAAGATCTTGGTGTCTACTACAGGTCTACAAAAGCTCACTGGAGTTCTCTGCATAAGCTCTGAGTAAGAGCATTTTTGGTGTGCAGAGGTCAAAGAAGGATACCTGTGGAGGTCATTCACACTTCGTCGTTGGTTAGGGGTTGAGATACTTCCCCCATCAGATATGTCATGTGTTGCACAAAAACTTGGAAGTCTATGTTGAGGATCTATGTGCTCATTCAAACATTGGACAAACACATATACCTGAGTTAAGACAAATCCTTGACAAATGTAGACAATATCAGGTCTACCTGAACCCAAACAAGTGTGTTTCCATGGTCAAGCAAGGCAAGATTCTAGGACACATAGTGTCAAAGAATGGCATATCCACGGGCGAGGAGAAAGTTGGAGCAATTGTAGAGCTACCTAGGCCAAAGAATGTTAAGGAAGTACAAGCTTTCATGGGGCATTTTGGCTATTATCGACGCTTGGTTCATATGTAGAAAATCATTGCAAAGCCTCTATACTCCCCGTTGACCAACTTTGAGTAGACAGAAGAATCTGAAAACTCCTTTAACAAGCTTAAAAGAAGATTGTGTTCAACACCAATCTTGAGTACACCAGATTGGAACAAGCCATTCCATGTTCATGTGGATGTATCCAATTATGCTATTGGGTGTGTATTGGCACAACCTACTAGCAAGGGTAACATGGATCTTCCAATTACTTATGTCAGTAGACAACTAAATGTGGCTCAACAAAACTATACCACCACCTAAAGAGAGGGATTAGGCATGGTACACGTGGTCAAAAAGTTTAGACATATGTACTTGCAAATAAGTTTAAAATTTCTATAGGCCATCAACCATTACTCTATCTAGTGAACAAACCTTGGAATACTAGAATATTAGTATGATGGTTCCTCTTACTAATGGAATATGACTTTGAAGTTGTGGTTAGGAATAGAATTCACCTTAGGGTAGATCACCTTTCTAGACTAACTTCAGGAGAGTCTCCTCAAGGAGTATAAGATGAACTTCCTGATGCTTACTTGTTCAATCTAGAAGTAGTGCCTCAATGGTCCAAAACTATAGTGCCTATTCTCACCTTTGGAACAAAACATCCTATACTGAAAGCCAAAGATGAAGAAGTAGTAAGGTGTCAAAAATATCACATAGTAGGAGGCAATGTGTATAAGCACATCGATCAAGGCATACTGGCTTGCTCTATAGATGAAGATGAGCATGCAAAATGGTTGAAAAAAGCACATGTAGGTGCCCTGTAGCAACATCACTCCAAACATTGAACCCTACAAACCCTACAAAGATTAGGTGTATATTGGCCCGTAATGGAAGAAGATGTCCATAAGTTATGCAAGGAATGCCCAGTCTAATGTAATAGACCACCTATGGAACATGCTACACTATATCACGTGTCTCTAGTACCAGATTGGAGTGAACCATTTGTAATTTTTTTGAGGACGAAAACATTCCCTCAAGAAATGACATTGGCCAGAAGACTAAGTTTAGCACAAGAAGCCCTACATTATGCACTCATTGGAGATAACGTATACAAGCATGGAAGAGACCAATACCTAAGATTGTGTGTCCATGAGAGTGAATACCTCGAGATCTTAGAGACTGCTCACCAAGGTGTGGCACGAGGACATTTTGGACCAGATAGGGTGATCAAGGGCAATACTTTTTGCAGGTCTTTGGTGGCCAACTCTTCACATGGATGCACATACCTATGTGAAGAAGTGTGACATCTATTGAGGGAATATTTTTTGAAACCCCTCCTTAATAATACCTTATGTATAGATATGTACCCCTATAGTATTTGTATTTTTCAAACCTTCATGGAAACCATAAATAATATGGATTTGAAGGAAATAAAAATCCAAGAATAAGGTGGGCCCCACCCTAGTAAGGTAGCTACCCTTACCTGCAGTGAATGGTAGAATCAAATCCCAAGTTAAATATGGAGTGGGACAAGTAGATTTCTAAATTTAAATCCTTAAGCTTGACCCACTCTCCCTTTTGAAAGAGTCCAGAATACTTTTCAAAGACTCAAACCCCACCATAGACTTTTGAGTCCTACAGAAAGATTCTTGACAAATGGGATACATATGATTGACTTTTTTGGCCCCAAAACCATACATAAAATATTCCAAACGCCCAAATTCGGATTTGAGGCTCATTCCCACGAAATAGAGGTGCTATTTATAGTATTTGTATGATTTTTCATCAAAAAATCAAAGATATGACCATATGGGATAAGATGAACACCTTAGAATGGCCAAAAATCTTCTAGGATTTTGTCAATATTGTATTTTCCACCACACAAGTGTCACATCTAGAAGATTCTCCCAAATAATATCATCTCCAAATATCTTCCCAAAAGGCCTATAAAAGGACCCCCTTGGGTGCCCTCAAAAGAAGAAGAGTTGTATGCAGGTACGCACTGTGGGTGTAGTGAGCACTCCAAACCTAGGAAGAGGAGTCTACTCTATGTCATTGTATTGAGAGAGCTATACAAGCTCCTAATTTGTAAGTCCCTCATGTCTCTTCTTCTCTCATTTCCTACTCGCTCCATATTCCTTCCCTCTTCTCCATCATTCCCAAAACCCATTGAAGATTGTGGTATCACTTGGCTCCTCTTGTCATTGAGAATATCTTTCTTGTGAGTGTTTTGCATTTTCTGTGTTGGTACTAAGAGGGCGGTGTGGACAACCCCTGCCCTAAGAGTACTTGTGTAATGTTTGTGTGTTGGTGCTAAGAGGGCAATGCGGATCACCCCTGCCTTAAGAGTACCTTTGTGTTAATTGTGTTTAAGTGTACTAAGAGGGAAGTGTGGATCACTCCCACCCTAAGAGTGCCATTGTATTTGTGTGACAAAGCGGCGCGGACCACCCCTGCTTTGGCAGTGCTGTGTGTGTTTTTCATGTGAGTGATTTTGTAGGAGCCTGGTGTCCCTCATCTTCAATTCCATTCTTTGTTTATGAGTTGAGCATCGAGGAAGTGTTAGAGGCCATTTCCTTAATGCCCCTCTCATAACCTGGTGCCCCCACTGAGGAATCTCAAGTTAATGAATCTTCAAAACCCCGATAACCAAAATCGTCCCATCCATCCCAACGAACCCTATCAACCAAGACCCCTTCTCTCCATCCACATCACATACAGTGGGAAGATTTTGTTTCACCAACGCATAGTGTATCACTTCGGAGCTGAACGTTTAGGAGAAATCTTTGCATCTCCTGAGCCATTCATCTTCCCAATTCTAGAGTACACTTTGAGCTTCGACATCTATATCTTTATTCTTTTGTAAGAAATCCACCTTCAAGATCACAATGGCATCAATCTTCCCGCATTTCTATGGAAGACTCAATGAAGATGCTGGGGAATTTCTTGACAACTTGGAGATGGCATACCTTATCTCTGGAAGAGATCAAGAAACAGTCAAGCTTAGGGCCTTCCCACTGATCCTGAAGGAGGAAGCTCGAACGTGGTACAACAATCTTTCGAATGAGGCAACAGGAAGTTGGGAAGCAGTGTGTGCAACATTCCTTGCAAGATATGGGAAAAGGGAGACACCTGAAGGATTGTGGCAACAATTGCTCCAATTAAGGCAAGTTAATCTTGAAGATTTCTCGAACTATGAATCAAAATTTCAATGTATTTGGAATAATTGGGAAGCTAGTCTAGGAGCAAATGAAGTAGCTCCACAATTTCTAAAAAGGGATAGGTTTATCTCGGGACTATTCCCTTCTTTGAAACAAAACGTGGAGTCACAATTTCCAGGGACCTTTGAAGAAGCTTTAGAAGTAGCAAGAGTGAAGTGCAGGAAATTGAAGTTTCAGTCTTCAAAGCTGGAAAAACTAGAGCATATGGATATTGTTCCCGCTATACCAGCTACACAAGCAGAGAATGAAGGAACTTCGCAACAAGATATTTTGTAGAAGCTCACACAACAGCTGGAACAACTAACACTCAACTTGGTGAGGAGCCAACAAGACAGACCACAGGGAACAAAATCGAGGACAACGACAACAAGCACAAGAGTTTATATGCTACAATTGCAACGAACGTGGCCATGGTATGTATAATTTCCCTCATCCTAGAAGAAATCCAGGAGATATGTATCGTGTCAGGAGGCCGCCACAATATGCACAGGAACAACAACAACAACAAGCAAATATTCCACCTGTCCCAATGGCTCAAGGTGATCAAAGGCAAGTGAATGTTTTAGAGCTGACCGAGGAACAAGAGACCATGGATACAATGCCAATCAAGAGGAAAAGGGTGCAAGACAGAGACCGATCTCAAGATGAAGATTCCAGCATGGGTACACAAACGAAGAAAGGAAGAGTTGCAGAGGGAGAAGCTAGTAAAAGAAAGAGAAGGCCAAGAAGGAAGATCATGATGGAAGACTTTCCTCTAGGTAAGGGTATCGAACCTTATGACTTGATTGAGGATATATCTACACAGAAACCAAATATCACTTGGCCACAATTACTCCAACTATCTTCAAAAACTAGGAGGGAATGGTCCAAGCTAGTAAGCACTAGGAGGGCTAAAAACAAGGAACTTAACCTTATAAGAGCCAATGCATGTGATGATGTGGTACCCACAGTGGATGCGTATGTGAAAGGAAGAAGAGTTTCGAATGTATATGTGGATGGCGGAGCACAGATGTGTGTGATGATAAAAAAAACAATGCATACGTTAGGCTTGGATGTAACAGGACCATCTGCATATCAAGCTAAAATGGCAAATAATAGTGTTGTTAAATGTGTTGGTGTAATTGAAAATTTAAGAATCACGATATGTGATATAGAGGTTGCTTTGGATATGTATGTCATTGCAACCAAGGGGGAGGGCTACCCTATCATATTAGGACGTCCATGGTTAATTGCAGTGAAAGCAGATAAAAAATGGGGTTCTGGCCTTCTAGTTCTCAAACCAAATGATAGAACAAAGTCAGTTACGTATGATTTGAAGGACCAAAAGAAGGAAGACCACAGGTATGAAACAACAGTAGATGAAGAAAGTTCTTGTTATGATAGCGATTCTAGTAGTGAGGAATCGACAACTCAAAGTGATTCATCAACACTCAAAGTCATGGGCGTGATCTTTCAAGGAAAAGATCATGCCCATGACTCCATGCCTCCATGCCTGAAGTGGATCTCCAAAAGATGCTAGCAGAAGATCTCACCTTAGAGGAAAGAACCACGTACATCAACATGCTCAAAAGGTATCCCAAATTGTTCATTAAAGATTATAATGAGATACAAGGTGTAACTGCTATTCAACATCATATCGAAATCAAGCCAAAAGCAAAGCCAGTGGCACAAGAGCTCAGAAGGATCGGAACACTTCAACAAGAGGCTCTGTTAAATGAGGTAAATAGACTCATAAAGGCTGGTTTCATTTACCCTGTATCAAATTCAGAATGGGTGTCTCCAATAGTGGTTACCCCAAAGAAGAATGGTAAATGGAGGGTGTGTGTAGACTATAAACCCTTAAATGTAGCAACAAAGAGAGATCATTTTCCACTACCCTTCCAAGATGAGATTCTAAATGAAGTGGCAGGTCATGAAAGGTACACTGTATGTGATGGATACTCAGGATACTTTCAAATCTGGATAGCCGAGGAGGACCAAAGGAAGACCACATTCATTATGCCATGGGGATGCTTTGCTTATCTGGTAATGCCTTTTGGCCTAACCAATGCACCTGCAACATTTCAAATGTTTATGAACTATGTTTTTCAACCATTCTTTGGATCATCAATAAGGGTGTACATGGATGACTTTTGCATATATAGCACTAGAGCCATGCATTGTCAAAAAGTTGAAGAAGGTTTAAAAAGATTGTATGAGCTTGGGGGGCAATTGAATCTTGATAAATGTCATATTGCTGAGAAAGAAGTAGTTCTCCTTGGACATCTCATATCAGAAAAGGGGATTCAAGTTGATCCATCCAAAGTGGAAGCCTTATTGGCTCTACCTCCTCCAGCAACAACAAAGCAGACCCTCACTTTTGTACAAAAGGTACACTACATGTCACGGTTCATCCACCTTTTGTCTGAAATCATATCTCCATTACAAAAGCTTGCACAAGATAGTGTCTTTGCATGGGAGGATATCCATAATGAATGTTTTGAAGAAATCAAAAGATTACTCAACACTCTACCCACATTGATGCCACCAAATATGGGAGAGACTTTCTATGTGTGTCCAAGTGCAGGTGAAGAAGCAATCGGAGTGGTCTTACTCCAGAAGGATACAAAGATATCTCACATGCGTCCTGTTTACTTTGCTAGCAAGGTAATGAAAGAAAATGAGAAGAGATACACAGATGCAGAGAAACTCATGTATGCACTTATGTTTGGAGTAAGGAAGTTTCGGTCTTACCTTCTTGCTAGGCCTTTCATTATTCTTACAACAGATCATGCATTTCCATATGTGGCACAACATATGAGCATCTCATCTAGAATAGCTAAATGGCTTCTTGAACTTCAAGAATACAACTATACTTTTGTAGTAGAGGAAAGCACAAGAGCTAGTCTTGCAGACATACGCACCTACAGGAAGTGGGAGAAGAAAATATCCAATGAGAGGGACAAGGGAGCAGCCTTGCATGAAGAAGATATTGAAGATGCACATACTGTATTTTTTGATGGAGCATATAAGAAGCAGGTCGACAAAGCAACAGGAGGATTTTTGATATATGACCAAAACAAACAGCTCATCTTCAAGAAAGGTATAGCTCTTCCTAATGCTCATTCAAATAATGAAGCAGAATATGCAGCACTATGTAAGGCCTTGCATGAATGTGTTCAACATGGTATCAAAAGGTTGATCATCAAAGGAGACTCAATGTTGATAATTAAGCAATTACAAAATGTTTGGTGTTGCAAAAGCCAAAATTTGCTTGAATGGTTGAAAAAGGTAAGAGTGTTATTGAAACAATTTGATAACACTCAAATATGTCATGTACCAAGGACCGAAAATAAGGAAGCAGATGCATTAGCAAATGATCAATTTGATGGTTTCATAGCATCCATGAAGCTGGGAGACAACAGATTTGTAGGTCAAGAAGGATTACAAGATATCATCGGGTTTTTGGAAACTAGAGAAGCACCCAAGCACCTAAACAAGGTACAAAGGCATAGATTAGCGAAGAAGGCTCTACAGTAACAACTCATAGGAGACCATCTCTATGAGAAAGGTAAGGATCTTATCCTTAGAAGGATCCCCATATTAGATGAAATAAAGAGCATTCTGGAATCATGTCATGATCATGCATGTGGAGGACACTTCTCACATGAGATAACGATAAGGAAAGTACTTCAAGCATAAAGATGTTCAATATTGGTGTAAAACATGTAATAAATGTCAGATTACAGGGAATAAGAGGCTTATGTATGAACCAAGGACACCAGTCATATCTTATGGGCCATTCGAGAAATGGGGAATCGATGCAATTGGACCCCTACCAAGGACAAGCTCAAGGAAGGAGTACATCATTGTGGCAGTGGACTACATGACTAGATGGGCAGAAGCAGCTAGCACAAAAAGGACAACCGCACAAGATATTGGGAAGTTCATTTATGATTTCATATGTTGTAGATTTGGGATACCTTTAGAGATAGTGTCTGATCATGGTCCAGGTTTTAGATCAGCTGTTTTGAATGATCTATTGATTAGATTAAACATAAGGCACATATAGTCTACACCCTATTATCCTCAATGTAATGGTTTTGTTGAAAAGACCAATGGAATTCTTTGTAAAATCATCAGTAAGCAGGTAAAGAAGCATCCTAAGGAATGGGACCAGCACCTCACTGCAGCATTATGGGCATATCGCACATCCTACAAGGCATCCTTAGGATTCACTCCTTTTCATTTAGTGTACGGACAAGAAGCCTTATTACCAATAGAAGTGGAAATCCCAAGTCTCCGTGTATTGCTAAAAGAAAGTGCAGAAAGTGAAGAAGAGGTCATTCAAAAGAGGCTTATAGATCTACAACACTTGAGTATGAAAAGGGAGCTTGCAGTGGAACATTACATCAATCAAGCAGAGAAAAGAAGGGAGGAATTCAACAAACAACTAAAGGATAAAGGGTTAACATAAGGAACTCTTGTTTTAAGGTATGATAATCGTTTTGATAATAGGCATGATACGAAGTTCCAACCACGCTGGGAAGGACCGTTCCTGATCAAGACAAAGTTCAAGAATGGAAGCTATCAACTCATGGATATGTCAGGGAAGCTGCACAAGACGAAGGTCAATGGATGGAGGTTAAAGAAATACTGGCAAAGGATAGAAAAAAGCAATGGACAATAGGAACAATCAAGGGAGAAGGATATATCAGTAGTTCTACAAGAAGATGACCCGCCTTGGAACATCAACAAACTCTTTGAAGGCCAGAGACATGAATGCCTCTAGCTAAGGGGAGGGCTAAGTATGAGGGAATATTTTTTGAAACCCCTCCTTAATAATACCTTATGTATAGATATGTACCCCTATAGTATTTGTATTTTTCAAACCTTCATGGAAACCATAAATATATGTATTTGAAGGAAATAAAAATCCAAGAATAAGGTGGGCCCCACCCTAGTAAGCTAGCAACCCTTACCTCCAGTGAATGGTAGAATCAAATCCCAAGTTAAATATGGAGTGGGTCAAGTAGATTTATAAATTCAAACACTTAAGCTTGACCCACTCTCCCTTTTGAAAGAGTCCAAAATACTTTTCAAAGACTCAAACTCCACCATAGACTTTTGAGTCCTACAGAAAGATTCTTGACAAATGGGACACATATGATTGACTTTTTTGGGCCCAAAACCATACATAAAATATTCCAAACGCCCAAATTCGGATTTGAGGCTCACTCCCATGAAATAGAGGTGCTATTTATAGTAAATTTATGATTTTTCATCAAAAAATCAAAGATATGACCATATGGGATAAGATGAACACCTTAGAATGGCCAAAAATCTTCTAGGATTTTGTCAATATTGTATTTTCCACCACACAAGTGTCACATCTAGAAGATTCTCCCAAATAATATCATCTCCAAATATCTTCCCAAAGGGCCTATAAAAGGACCCCCTTGGGTGCCCTCAAAACAAGAAGAGTTGTATGCAGGTACGCACTGTGGGTGTAGTGAGCACTCCAAACCTAGGAGGAGGATTCTACCCTATGTCATTGTATTGAGAGAGCTATATAAGCTGTGTGTTTTTCATGTGAGTGATTTTGTAGGAGCCTGGTGTCCCTCATCTTCAATTCCATTCTTTGTTTATGAGTTGAGCATCGAGGAAGTGTTAGAGGCCATTTCCTTAATGCCCCTCTCACTATCAACGAACTCAATACCCTATACGTAAAGGTGAGATGCACCATGATGGAAGGACGTGTATTCCCTAAGTGGGAGTAGACTTTGTCGGTCCTATTAATCCCCTAGCTAAGAGTTCACAAGCTGAATACATCATTGTGGCTATCGATTATCTGACTAAATGGGTGGTTCATAAGAAGTCAGCTCCACATCATCCACAAGCCAATGGCCAGGCCAAACGCATGAACAAGTTACTTTCTAATTTTCTCACTAAATTGGTGAATAATAAATACTCTGATTGGGACAAATAGCTACACCATGTTGTTTGGTCATATCAAATAGCCTATAAAACTATACTCAATGCCACACCCTTTTAGATGTTATTTGCCAAAAATGCAATGCTACCCTTAGAATTCTTGATACCTACATTGAAAGTAGCACAAGAGCATCAATGGACTAGCCATGAGCTCTCGTCTAGAATCTTTGATCTGATTGGGACAAATAGCTACACCGTGTTGTTTGGTCATATCAAATAGCCTATAAAACTATACTCAATGCCACACCCTTTTAGATGTTATTTGCCAAAAATGCAATGCTACCCTTAGAATTCTTGATACCTACATTGAAAGTAGCACAAGAGCATCAATGGACTAGCCATGAGCTCTCGTCTAGAATCTAGGTGAAACAAGATTGAGAGCAGTAGTAGGGATTTATGCTACCAAGAAAAGACAAAAAACATACTTCCATGCCCATGTGAAGGATAAAGGCTTGCAAATAGGAGACTTAGTTCTAGTATACACCCTAAAACAACATGCATGAAAATTGGAAAAGCAAAGCTATGGACCTATGATCATCAATAAGATCTCCACAAGTGGAGCGGCTCAATTACCTACTCTAGAAGGTGATATTCTACCTAGTTAAATTAGTGGATGCATAGTGAAATTATATCAAGAACCTCTCACAGAGGAAATGCTAAATTGACTCAATACTGCAAAGAAACGTAAGGAAGAAGAAAAACAAATTTGAGAATAAGTGTAGGCAAAGCCCTAGAACACATCCGAAGAATGAAATTGAGAAGACAGAGTGGAGATCAGCCTAGGTCATACACTCATGATGCTCCAAGATACCACATGGCCATGTGTAAAACATCAGGTGTAATCTCCCCTCGAATTATTGATCGACGTCCTTTTGTGACCCTAGAAATAGGACAAGGAAATAGTGCAAGGACTGTAAGAGCCTTGATTGACTCAAGTGCAACCACTAGTGTAGTTAGACTTTCTTATTGCCAAGAATTGCAATTAAGTATCGATCCTATAGAAGCATATCTCATAGGATTGGGAGGTGTGGAAACCCCTTGCATGGGTGAGGTGGAGCTTCCCATCTACCTTCAAGATGTTCTAATGACAGTCAAAGTGCTACTGTATCAAGACGAGGATCTTATGGAACCTCTTGTCTTGGGTCAAGACTGGATCTATGATCATGCAGGCAACCTGAAAATAGATGCATTTGAGTATAGTGCACAACCAGACTATGCATATAGGAACATTACTAACTTCCTAACTCTCACTCACACACACACACACACACAATACACCAATTGGACTAACCTCTAACCTCAAAGAACAACATGTTGGTATTGTAGAGGGAACATGATATTATCATGTTTCCTACACAATGCTAATATGATTTTCTTCCAGCAGATAAGAAATCATCAGAAACTACCAGCAATATCATGGATAAAGTAGCAAGAACCAGCTCTTAGGCAGGCACAAGTAAGCAAGTTGTTGATATGGAGAGCTTACCCATCATGATTGAGGTGAATGAATGACCGGAGGACTTGCAATTCATACAGACCATACCCATAGAAGACCCCCTGAGTGGCCACACCATGCCACTTGGAAAGACCTCCCATTGGTTTAGTGAGGTAGTGGGACCATTAGTAGAGGGCCTTTGGGAGGTAGACATACAATTTAATGGAAAATGGAGGAAGTATCATTTCATTACTTGTGAGTTTGAGAAATTACAATATGCAGAAGAGCTACACCCAGTGTGGCAAAAAGCGGGATTGGATGCCTACTTCAATGCTAAGATTCCCTAACTTGACTTCATGCGATGCTACTATCTCATCAACACCCTAACTCTCAACAATAATTCCAAATCCTCAAGCACATTTGTGCTTCCATCTCTAACCAGGGGAAATGAATTGAAGCGGTTTACGTTAACCAATAACCTAGTGTGTGATTCTCATGAAAGGAATGCACATCCTCATTGAGAAGGAGATTCTAGTGCCAGAAAGCATGAAGAATAGGAACCTCACTAAGCTCAAAGATATGGTAGCCATGGCACTTAACATTGCAGTCCACTTGAGAATGTGCATGCAACATTTTGCCTTTCCAACACAAGACATGTTCACCATGCCACCTAAGAAAGTATGGTTCAGTTTATATCTTGCTGAGACTCAAAACCGAACTATTAAACTAACTCATTGGATCATTGATCAAATCTGCTTGGTGCACAAATGATGGCTGCACAAGTCAGTATTGTATGGATGTTGTGCCCTAACAAGGATTATTTGTCAATGTTTGGCTTATAACCTTATGATACAGAGAGCTCTAATGTAGAATATGATATAATAGTTCAAAGGTAGAACTTCCATAGAACCCCCATCAAAGAGGATGCGAGGAGCAATACCATGTGCTCAACCTCAAGGAGCCACTCTAACCCCTAAAATTACTTTTCTGCATAAACATGGAGATGCCAAGTCCTTTCTACAGGATTTTACAGAAGAGGTAGAATGTGTTATCTACCCATATATTGAAAAGTAAGTATTCATCTTCATTTTGGAAAGATATTTGTTTCATTTAAGAAAGTATATTTACATGCAACTCATTGATAGGGGCCATTGGAGTTTGATTATTGTGGACTTTAATGCATATCAAACTCTTTTCCTCAATTCTCTTCAATCACAACATGGGAATTGCAAAGTGTAAGTTACTATACATTTTGTTGTTCTCTATTTTAAAGCCATGCCATCCATTCTGATTTTCACTTTACAATGCAGTGCTGCAAAGCTTCTCAAGATGCATATTGATCATAATTTTCCTGGAATTGCTAAAATGAATGAACAAAAGCAATTTGGATACATACAAATTCATGTGCCATTACAGAGAGACTCAACATCATGTGGCTGGAGAGTGATTGCAAATGCTGTAAGATTCTTGGAAAGAAGGTTTTACAGTCCTCAATTGAATTTATCAGAATACCCAGATGCATGGATCATCTTGATCAGAGAGAGAGCAGACATCATGAAACATGCAATCTGCCCATATAATCCAGACTCACCTCCACCCCCTCCACCTGATAAAAAACAGTCTGAAGATAAAAAGAAAGGGCTTCCTCTTCACTCACCATTAAAGCATGGGAACAACAAAAAGAGTCAAGCTGAGAGCTCCAAAAAGGGATAGAAGCAACAGAGAAAACAGGGCTCCAAAAAGGATAGAAAGGGTTAAATCATTTTTGAGTCTTAGATTGAAATCTATTGTAAAACCAACATAGGTTGGAAGATTTATTTATGTACAAATTGTATGTACTTATGCCAATCTTCATCTAGAAGATGGTCATTGTAACCATATTTATTTGCCTTTACAATATTTATATGCTTGAGAAATATACAATTGTATTGAACCTCTTGAGAGTTAAACAAAAGTTCATTGCATGGTCCAACTAAATTTGTTCGTGTCACAAATATGAATGCATTGTGGGTTTCTTACTTCATTCCTGTTGGAAAGTTTAAATTGGAGAAGATATAGAAGGATATAAAGAATTAAGAGGACACGACCGATACAAGCGATACGAGGAATCGGAGAATTTTGGATTGCCCCTATCGCTTGCATCGGTCGTATTATCCATTTCTTCGCTGTTGCTAGTTGTTTTTATACTCATGAGTCAAATCTTTATGCAAGGTCACTTGTTGAAGTCTCTCGCGGTAGTTTGCTAACACGACCGATCTAAGCGATAAGGGCCATCCGACAAGTTCAGATTGCACTAGTCGCTCGGTCGTCTTCACTTATCTCATCTCCTCTGTTTTATGCCTTAAGTCATGCTCTTCTAATTTTGAAATACCAAACCTTGGATTGGAATTTGCACCAGGTTCTCCACCCTCTCTTATATTACTTGTTATGTGTACCATGATAATTTCTCTTGCATTACTTGAGGACAGAAAAGTTGGATAGAATCAAATTATTTACTTGAGACTAATGTACACCTTTGATAGACTATAATAATTAAATTGAAATTAGATATTGAATTCTAGATCTCTTGTTCATCTAGAATTAACTTATGCAAGTTCCTATATAATTATTTCTTAGTTGGAACCTCATCAGAATGTTAAGATTAAACAAAAAAATGCCAATATGAGTTTAGATGAAGGGGGATAATTGAAGTCATCAATTCACTGCTGCAAATAAAAATCAATGGAAATATGAAATTAAGGACCTAAAAAATATCTAAGAATGTCTTGGTTTATATTCTTATCATTGTACAATAAGAACCTCATCAAAATCTTGAAAGTAAATTAAAAAATGCAAATATGAATATAGACATTTAAAATTAATAATTTAATACACATTCTTTGTAACCATCCTGCAAAGAAAATTCAATGGAAGTATCAATAGAAGCTTCTATTAGAGGAAGATACATTATGTAAGAATGTCAGGGTTAACTTGTTACAATCTTAAAGGTTGGAACTTAATCACCCTTGGTGGCAGACAACTTATGCAAGATAATGATTTCTCTGATCTAATGTTAACTATTGCATCATCAATTGAGAATCTACCCTAAGATGATACCTCATCAAGGTATTCTAGGAGCTCCCTTACATTTCTGAGATTCCAATTTGCAGTGACAATTATTTTCCTTGATTGAAAATCTGGATGAATCAATACTTCTAACTCAAATTTTGGACAGCTTTCCTCTGAGTCCAAGGCTATCCAAAGTCCAAGCTTTTTTTTCCACCTTCTATAGTCATATCCTAGAACCAGAGATTGTCGACATATCTGATATGAGATTGAAAGAGAATTGGGACTAACTTTACATAAAATAATGTCACCTAGCTTTTGAACTTCTTTGCTATCCCATTCCCTACCTAAAACATCATCAACCTTTGAAATAGAGACTCTCCTATTCAACCACATTGTTTTTGTCTTCTGTAATAACATGTTTTTAAAGCATGCTACAAAGACATGAATAGGCAAAAACCATTGAATCTTTATCCTTCTTGAAATTCGGCCTGCTGACAATGCCTTTTGGATGTCAAATTTAATTTTGCATAGAAAACTTGAAACTGTTGAATGATCAGGAGCATCCCAATCTAATGAAGAGATGCAAGGACCAGGTACATGTACAAGATTTTCATAAGAACTCCTCCCTGATGGCACTTGATAATCTGCATAATGGACAAATAACTCTATGCTATTGAAAAATTGAACAGATTTGTCTGCATACATGAGTTCTGCATATTCCTTATGAAGAACTCTGAATGTTCCTTGTAAACATTCAACAGGTTGCCATTCCACAATATTGGAAGGAAAGATATCTGCAGTACAAAAACATATGTTTTATTATACAAAAACAGTTGGAATGATATAAGAGCATTGTCAAACTTCACTTACAGTACGAAGGGAATTGCAGATGATTTTCTAGAACAAGATCCTTAGCGGTGTACACATGTTGTACTCGTGCAAACCAACCGCATGTCTTCAATTTGAAACTGAGAATACGTCCCTTCCAGTGGTTTCTTGTGTTGTCTCTTTTGGCACGCTTGACTTTATGGGCACCTCTGTAGCTAGGAAGCATAGTTACCCATTCATTTACTTTCACAAAAAGAGGTTTCCACAAAGAATCCTCTCTTCTGTTGTAAACCTCACATGAAGTTACGTGATTGGAAGGACGACGAGAAGAAGAAGCCATTTGAACTTAGGAGAAGAAGAATGTTCAAAGCGAGAAACCGACGTTCACAAATTTTGGCAGTATTTATAGAGAAAAAGGCTTTGTACACGTGGAAACTTTTGATTTGATGTAAACCCTGTCGCTGAATGATCATGAAATTTTGTGAACCCAAAAATATTTCGTATCTAAGCAATTCCTTCTTGGAAATTCGAGAATATGCTTTGTGTAGTGTGCAAAACTATCTTTTTTTGCATCAAACCGAAAAATTGTACACTGAATATGAGACTCTTCATCACTTTAGCAGCACTTTTAGAGAAAATTGTATTAGAAAAGTGTACAAGGTCATAATCAAAGGATTAAATCCATTTAAACCAGGCTTCTTAATAACTAATGCATCATTGTAAAAATAATGCATCCATTGTAGAAATAATGCTTCCATTGCAAATAACGCATCCATTGCATAAATAATGCACCCATTGTAGAAATAATGCGTCCATTGCAAATAACACATCCATTGCGGAAGCCAAAACTCTGAGCCGTAACTCTATTGACAACAACAAATGTATGTTGTTGCACCATGTGACATATTGTTGGAGGTGAGCACAGAGCTCTCTCACAAGCGCACACACACAAAGCTACATATGAACAGATGTAACATCTTACCTTTGAGGCATGGGCGATTCCTACAACGTAGATACATAGCTCGAAGCAATGACGGCGAAGCAGACGTCAAAGCTAACACGCTACATTCATATGTATGGCGAAAGATGCCCATATTGGTGACTAGGGTTTATAAATAATTGGGCTATTTTTTTGTTCAACAATGTATCTAAATATAATTTTTTTAACTTTATATTCCATTAAATTCGCCTTTGGGCTAATATTGGCCCTTAATTTTTTCCATGACACACATGCATATACATACACATACACATAAACATACTCATACTCACATACATACATGTACACACATATACATACATACATGTACACACATATACATACATACATGTACACACATATACATACATACATGTACACACACATGTATACATACACACATGCATATGCATACATACATACACACACATTTTCATGTACACACACATACATACATAAACACATGCATATTACATAGACACATATGCGCATACGCACATGCATATGCATACATACATACACACACATATGCATACCCATACTCACTCACATACATATTACATACACACTCACATACATATTACATACACACATACATATTACATACACACTCACATACATATTACATACACACTCACATACATATACATACACACATGCATATACATACACACACATATGTGCATACACACATGCATATGCATACATACATACACACACATATGCATACACATACTCACTCACATGCATATTACATACGCACATGAAAATTACATACACACTCACATACATATTACATACACACACACACATACATATTACATACACACATGCATATTACATACACACTCACATACATATTACATACACACATGCATATACATACACACATGTATATGCATACATACATACACACACATATGCATACACATACTCACATACATATTACATACACACATGCATATTACATACACACTCACATACATATTACATACACACTCACATACATATTACATACACACTCACATACATATTACATACACACTCACATACATATTACATACACACACATATGGATACACATACTCACATGCATATTACATACACACATGTATATTACATACACACACACACATACATACACACATGCATATACATACACACACATATGTGCATATACACATGCATATGCATACATACATACACACACATATGCATACACATACTCACATACATACTACATACACACATACATATTACATACACACACACATACATACACACATGCATATTACATACACACATAAAGTTTTAAGATTCATATTAATATATATAATCATATATATATATATATAATATAAATATATAAATATAATATAAGATTATATTTAAGATTAAATATAGATATATATGTAAATTATATATATATATATATATATATATATATATATATATATATATATATATATATATATATATATATATATATATATATATAATAGGATTAATATTAATTTATATAATCATATTTATGTAGAATATAAATAATTAAATATAATATAAGATTATATTTAAGATTAATATAAATATATATGTAAATAATTATATATATATATATATATATATATATATATATATATATATATATATATATATATAAGGATGAAAGTTTAAGGAATAATATTAATTTATATAATCATATATATATATATATATATATAAATGGGGAAAAAATGATAATGCGTAAATGTTCTATTTAAATGTATGTAAACATTAGACATAAAATCAAAATATATGAAATATATTTAATTAAATATCTAAAAAATAGATCTTTATATATATATATATATATATATATATATATATATATATATATATATATATATATATATATATATATATATATATCAAAAATAGAATTTTTGAGTTTTTACACATAAACACATCCTAAGTAATTTTTTAGGATTAATATTAATTATACGATGAAATATATATAAAAGTATCTAAAAAATAGATTGTTAGATTTTTTAGGGTTTATATATATATATATATATATATATATATATATATATATATATATATATCCTAACACCTCCATGATGACTCCAAGATGTATCCCATACCTGATGGAGCTCCGATAATGGATGCAGCAGGAAAATCCATGCATCAGTGCATACGCCAACTTTGCTCCATATAGTTTGGACATTCTGTCATGTTGAAATGGAGGGAAGAGGATAAAGATTCCAAAAATGATATCGCACAGTCGATATATGAAGAGTACCAACCAACACCTGGGCATCCTATTGTCAGCAAAGAGTGGACTCAGCGCAAGACATGTGAGATGATGTCTCATCGACAGTTTGGGGCTTGCGATGCTTTAAGAGCAAGGTTACCGAAGCTTGCATGGTTAGATGGTGAGGAGTGTCATGAGGAAGGAGATAAGGAAGAGAGCTCACACACACACTCTCACTCTCAAGGAGAAGCACACACATAGATTGAGGCAAGGAAGAATGATCTTCTTCTTCTTCTTCTATTACATAAAAGGAATGTACAAGAATGACATAAAAACAAGAATACAACCAGTGCAATATATAAAGACCAGTACATAAGGAAAAACCTAATGTCCGCGAATGAGTGAGCTGGCAAGAAACAAATGTGCCATCACTCTCGGTAGATAAATCTAATAAAGCTCAATGAAGTATCCCTGACATATACCGGCGTGACCACTATACATGTCAGAGAAACGAAAAACTAGTACGTGTCATCCTGGATCATCACATGTTGAGCTTGATATCTCAACACTCCCCCTCAAGCTCAATGCCATATCTTGTAATCCAAGCATCTTCCGAAACTTCTTCAACTTCTCAGCTCCAAGTGCTTTGGTGAAAATATCAGCAACCTGCTCATCTGTTCTCACATAAACAAGGTTAATATCACCTGCTAATACCTTCTCTCTGATGAAGTGATAATGTACCTCGATATGCTTTGTTCTAGCATGGAAAACAGGGTTCCGTGCTAACTGTATGCTGCTAAGATTATCACAATAGATAGTGATAGGCTTTTGCACTTCCACACCTAAATCTGCAAGTAACATCTCCAGCCATGAGGCCTCACATGCTGCCATTGTAGCACCTCTATACTCAGCTTCTGTACTCGACAAAGCAATAGTGGGTTGCTTCTTACTGCTCCATGTAATAGCTGCACCTCCAAGTGAGAAAAGAAAGCCACTAGTAGATCTTCTATCTGGAGTACTACCAGCCCAATCTGCATCGGTGTATCCATGAACCTGCAAATGTACACCAGCTTCATAAAACAATGCATAATCCAAAGTAGCAATCACATAACGTAAAGTGCACCTCAGAGCATCCAAATGTGGCTTCCTGGGAACCTGCATAAACTGACTTTCAAGTCCAACAGTATAACTTAGATTAGGCCTTGTAATTGTGAGATATATAAAACTTCCCACAATTTTCCTGTACATAGTAGCATTTTCCAATGCTTCACCTGATGTAGTATCCAATTTCAAATTCTGATCTAAAGGCATAGAAATTGGCTTACAATCAACCATACCATACTTTTGAAGCATATTCAAGGCATATTGCCTTTGCGACATCCATATACCTGTTTCTGTATGTATAAACTCAATGCCCAAGAAATAGCGCAGCACACCAAGATCTTTCATGTCAAATTCCTGCATAAGAAGTTTCTTTACCTCTTTGATGCTTTCTTCATTATCACCACCTACAATGAGATCATCAACATAAATAGCCACAATAGTGATGCCATCATCAGCCTTCCTTGCATATAGTGAGTGATCTGCATCACACATACGAAACCCAATGCTGGTTAAGCAATCAGCAATCCTTGCATGCCATGCACGCGGAGCCTGCTTCAGCCCATACAAAGCCTTTTGCAATCTGCAAACATATTCTGGATGCTTTGAATCTTCATATCCTTGTGGCTGGTCCATATATACTTCTTCCTGTAACTCACCATGTAGGAAAGTGTTCTTCACATCCATTTGATGCAAAGTCCATCCTTTTGCTGTAGCTAATGCAACAAGTGTTCTGACAGTAGACATTTTAGCTATAGGGCTGAATGTTTCCTCATAATCAATGCCATATGTCTGTGCATAACCTTTAGCTACCAATCGTGCTTTATACCTGCTTATGCTACCATCAGCATTATGCTTTACCTTGTAAACCCATTTGCAGCCTATGGATTTCTTTCCTTGCGGCAATGGAACCAGCTTCCATGTATCATTTCCATAAAGTGCAGCCATCTCCTCATCCATAGCTTTTTCCCAATCTACATTACCAATTGCATCTTCAAAACAAGAAGGTTCAACATCTTGTATTACCTTTGTCATGTAGGCACAATGGCGAGCCATATAACTATCATATGTCAATCGTTGCACTGAATTACGCATCCTCCCAGATCTTCTTGGTCCTGGGTCACTTCTTCTTGTATCATCTGCATGTGCCCTTCTTACTCCTGGAGTCTTCACAGAGGGCAATCCAAGTTCCTCATCAAGACTCTTTTCTGAACCGCTTGAATCTCCATAAACGTCTTCAAAACCTGCACCTGTTTTACTACTAGCAGAAAGCTTTTCTTTACCTTTCTTGGATGTATTTGATGAATTTGCTGGATTGAAATTTCCACGCAATCTTTGACTCCATGGATTTGAGTTGGAACTATTGCTTAGTGATGCATCCGGTCCACTCAAAACTTGAGATTCTGCACTAGATTTTCAACATTTTCTTTGTCATTTGGTTCAAGATTCAGTCCTTCTTTGGCATCTGCATAGAAGCTTGACATTTCATCAAATACCACATCTCTGCTCACCTTCACCTGTAGTGTGAGTGGGTTATAACATTTGTACCCCTTTTGCTCAAGGGAATATCCAATGAAGACACATTTTTCTGCTTTCGGATCAAGCTTCGTCCTCAACTCATCTCGAACATGTACATATGCAATACAGCCAAAAACTTTCAGATGTGATAAGTTTGGCTTTTTACCTGTAAACTTCTCTTCAGGTGTAACTTGATGTACAGCAGCAGTCGGAGTTCTGTTCATGATGTATACAGCAGTATGCACAACTTCTGCCCAATAACAATGAGGCATATTCTTCTCAGCCATCAAGGCTCTTACTATTTCTGCAATATGTCTATTTTTGCGTTCAGCAACACCATTCTGTTGTGATGTGTACCTGCATGAAAACTGATGCCGAATTCCATGATTTTTTAGAAAACTGCTGAACTCATTTGACATGTATTCACCTCCTCCATCAGATCTTAATGTTTGAATGTACTTCCCTGTCTGCTTTTCCACCATAACTTTAAAATTCTGGAAGTGAGTAAACACCTCGCTCTTCTCTTTCATGAAATATACCCATACTTTGCGTGTATGGTCATCAATGAAAGTAACATAAAACCTGCAACCGCTCATAGATGTGGTCTTTGCTGGACCCCAAACATCTGTATGTACTACTTCTAGTACATTCTCACTAACATGCTTGTCATGTGGAAATGATGCTCTTGATTGTTTACCAAATTGACATGCTACACATACCTTTTGCATTTCTGCAACTTTGAAATTTGGTAGTCCATGGACAATCTCCTTTGACTGCATCAGTTTCAACCTTTGCAAGTTTGCATGTCCAATCCGTTTGTGCCATATCTCTATATCTGCAATAACTCCTACATCTTTCGCAAACATGGCTGCATTCATTTCCGGAATCTTCACATTTAAGGTGAACATCCTACCCACTTTGTTTCCTTTGGCAACCAATCGTCCATCCTGCTTGTACTCTTCTACATATAATCCATCA
This sequence comes from Ceratopteris richardii, assembly GCA_020310875.1. NCBI lineage: Eukaryota > Viridiplantae > Streptophyta > Polypodiopsida > Polypodiales > Pteridaceae > Ceratopteris > Ceratopteris richardii. The sequence continues at coordinate 50,806,161 of CM035430.1, read as the reverse complement.
GCATTGAACTTGACTTGTAATCCCTGGTCAACCATTTGTCCAACAGAAACCAGATTCTTTGTTATATTTGGAACATGCAGCACATCAGCGAGATGTTTTACCTTTCCGTCCTCCATAGACAATGCTATGTTTCCTGTATGCTCAATAGGATGCGATGTGTCATCACCTGTTTCAACATATCCAGGAAGTGGCATTTTCTGCAAACTACTAAACCATTCTGCATGACTGGTCATGTGATTTGAAGCACTTGAATCAACATACCACACATTATCATTCGATTTTGAAACACCAACAGACATCGTATTCATCATGTGATGTTGAACCATAAACAGCTTCTCAGAATCATCTACACTTGTGGATGCATAGTTGTTTTGCTGCCTTCTGTTATTTTGATTCTTTAACCTGCAATCACGTTCAAAGTGTCCAGGTTTACCACAATTCTAGCATCCTTTACTATCATTATCTGAATCATTTCTTTGGAAATTTCTGCGACCTCTTTGGCTCCCCCTGCCTCGAAACTGTCCTCTTCCTCCTACATGATTCTGTTGTTGACCTTGGTCTTGGTTACTGTTTCCTCTTCCACTTCCAAACCTCTACTTCTGCCTCTTCCTTTGCCAGAGTAGAATACCTGCTCAGAACTGGGCTTTCCTTGGGAATTTGAGTCCTCACCAAGATTCTTTTCTTCAATAATCATCATAGATACCAGATCAGCAAAATTCGGAATATTTTCCCTGGTCTGTATGGAAGTTCTGAAATCCTTATATGCAGCTCCTAAACCACGAAGGCACACTTCCACCTTATCATCATCATCTACATTCACGCCAATAGATGCAAGTGACTCACATATGCCTTTGCTTTTAAGAGTGTAGTCACCTACCGACATGCTCTTCTTTTCCAATGTATGCAGCTCGTTCTTGAGTTGCAATTTCCGTGCCTTTGTATTAGTCTCATACAAAGTGACCAAGCTGTTCCAAGCCTCTTTTGGAGTCTTGGCATCCTGTATGTGTCCAATCATGCTATCCTGTATGCTAACATATAGCCAATACATTACCTTTCGTGCTCCTTGATTCCATTCCTCATATGCTCTTAACTGATCTGCAGTCCGATTCCTTTCTGGTAACTGCGGAGCATTTTCATTCTCTCCTTCGATGTACTTCCAGTAGCCTTTTCCCATCAAGAAATTCGTCATTCTGAATCTCCAATCATGGAAGTTGTTCTTGTCCAGCTTATCGCTCATAAGCTGACTCATTCCATCTGCGTTTGCCATTTCTGCAACAATTCACAACACTGCAAAACACTACAAGTAGCACTTATGCTTGAACACTGTCGCACTATGACGTGACAGTTCGATCTCAGAAAAACACAGTTTTCGTGTATCAACAGTACACGGAATCGCTTGAAATTTTGGATCTGGAATATATGAGTGTCACCGAACACAACGCAAGTTAGAGTTTCTGAAACTGACCTGGTTTTTTTGTGGTCCCCACCTTGCAGGCTCGAAACGGAGGTTGAGATGGCTCCAAAACTTCGATCTGACAAAAACAAATGACCCTAAAGGGATAACTCTTGAAAATATTTTCAGGTCTTCTACCTTCACGGCGATTTTCGTAGCAAACAGAGGCTGTTTGTGAAATCGCTTTTTGTCCACGCCTTGCCGCGTAGTCTTCACCGTCGCCTTCTCCACGAGCTCTCTACAGCCACGCTGGCTCTGATACCATGTCACGAGGAAGGAGATAAGGAAGAGAGCTCACACACACACTCTCCCTCTCAAGGAGAAGCACACACACAGATTGAGGCAAGGAAGAATGATCTTCTTCTTCTTCTTCTATTACATAAAAGGAATGTCCAAGAATGACCTAAAAACAAGAATACAACCAGTGCAATATATAAAGACCAGTACATAAGGAAAAACCTAATGTCCGCGAATGAGTGAGCTGGCAAGAAACAAATGTGCCATCACTCTCGGTAGATAAATCTAATAAAGCTCAATGAAGTATCCCTGACATATACCGGCGTGACCACTATACATGTCAGAGAAACGAAAAACTGGTACGTGTCATCCTGGATCATCACATGTTGAGCTTGATATCTCAACAAGGAGTGGGAATCAATTCATAATGACCAGCAACATACTCCTGACCGATATCATCAGGAGTGAGATGTCGCAACCACACGTATAGATATGCTTGGAACATCACATTTAGGTAGTAGCGGATACGACATTATGTGTTACCAGTTTGTAAGTATCATTTTAATTATTGAATTTGTTTGTGTTAAGTACATCATGTGTATTCATATAATATTTTGCATATTTATTATAGGAGTTGGCAGTGGATCATCCTTCGACGCGAATCGAGGAAGCTTATGGATATCATCATCGATTGGCTACACTGTTGGTGGACTTGGAGGGATGCGGTGCGATCATTTCATGGGAGCATCTATGATGAGATGAACTTATAGCTTGGTTTGGTATTTTTAGTTGTTGTTTATAAATATCATTTCAATTTGTCTCATTTTATGCATATGCTTTGTTGCATGACTGTAGCTGTACAGGTTTTAATTCCTTTGAGCATATGTATGGCAATGCTTTGCCACAATTTTGTATTACACTCATATATGGCAATGGTGCGCCATAATTTTGTATTCGGTTCCTATATGGAAGTGCTTTGCCACATTTTGTAATCGCCTCATATATGGCAATGGTTTGCCACACTCTTGTACGTGCTTCATTTATGGAATATAAATCTATTTTGTACATGGTTCATGCTTTGCCACATTTTGTATTTGCCTCATATATGGCAATGGTTTGCCACACTCTTGTACATGCTTCATTTATGGAATATATATATGTTTTTTGTACATGGTTCATGCTTTGACACATTTTGTATTTGCTATATATGGAAGTGGTTTGCCACACTCTTGTACATGCTTCATTTATGGAATATATATCTTTTTTGTACATGGTTCATGGTTCATTCTGCTCATCTCTTTTGTGTCCGATAGTATTTTGCTATATGAAATCATGTTTTGGTTAACATTAGAGTACACATCACATGGCTCAGTTTTCTTTGGGCAGATTGTATTATCTTTTGCCACACAACATCATGGTAATGTTGCTACAGCAAGAGACAATACACTTTGCCCAAAATAAATTCTACACATATGGTCGTCAGTATGCCCGTCGGTATGTGCGATGGTACTCCCAACAGGCGGCTAGTATAAGCGTCAATAATATCGACGCTTATACCGATGTTTATACTATCGCTCATACCGATGCTTATACCGAAGTTTTCCTACAAATGCGTATACCGACCCTTACACTGACCTTGGGGCAAAATCGCGCTCGTTCATTTTCCTTAGCTTAGTAGAAGCCTCGGTATACCCATGATATGTTGTAGTGTCCTAAGGAGTACAATACATTTGAAATGATAAAATTGTTGATGGTAAAGGAGTGCTCAAGATTGCACAATAGATAAAGATAGTCATTTTCTCAAGATTTCTAATTCCAAAGCATCCTTTGGTCTCATATTGATGAGCGAATTACAGAAAATCATAGTAAACAAGTCAAAGTAATCACAAAATCACTTACACTAACAATAATTGCACAAAAAGCATTGACTTAAGGTAAATTTTTAACAATATGCTTATTGGATCTTATTGGATCACAAGAGTATTAAATTGATTAGACTTTAAACTTTATACAAGAAAATGAAGAAGAACATATATAACTATAGCTGAAAAGAAAAATATGAACTTATTGTATGCATGCATGCTTTTGTTTTTAATATACACGCATTGGTGATGTGGATAAATAGAACCATTGGAATTTCATCTTGAATGCAATTTTTGAAGGAGGCTTCCACTGTGTGAATCCTAGCTGAAACTTCTTAAATGTGGATAACAAGAACCATGGAAATTTCTTCTTAAATGCAGGAGACTTTTAAGTGTGTGAATTCAAGCAGTATAAAACAAAAGAGTTGGACATTCCTTGTTGGTAAGTAGAAAAGCAACTCAAAATTGAAGCTCTCTCTCTCACACACACACATTGTGGTTCAGTATGTATTCTAGAGTTTTTGCTTATTTAGTTCTTCATTATGAAGCCATAGGCAAAGACATGGATGTTACATTTGGACAGCTGGTGGAAGAACGAGCATGAAAATGGCAGTGCATTGCAAGAGAGGCTTAGTTGCAAATGGCTCTACAGCGACTGTGACAATCGTAGGAGCATGCGAATACCTTGGATGCCGCAAAGCCACCGCCCCCTCCTCCGCCACCTCCACCACCACCACCTCCTCTGCTGCCTCCACCACCTCCACCACCGCCTCCTCCTCCTCCACCACCTCCACCCCCTCCTCCACCTCCACCGCCTCCTCCTCCTCCTCGGTGGTATCCATAGCCATAGCCCGGTCCATATCCTCCGTACCCTCGTCCATATCCTCCGTATCCTCGTCCATAACCTCCATAACCTCTGTTGTACCCTCCTCCGTAGAAGCCTTGCAAACACGATGTGGGACACTTCAACTGCGCACTGGCGCACTTACTTGTCGTCTTACAAACCGCAAACTCGACAGGCACTGCCTCTGTGTGCACTTCCTTTTGTGTTTCCATAGAAAGCTGCAGGAAGATATCATAGCCATCGAATTCAGCTGCTGGGACGGCGCCGGAGGTCGTCTGTTCATCACCGTGGACAACGACTGCAGCGAGGAGGAGAAGCGCTGAGAACCACATAGCCAATATGGAATATCTGCTTATCGTAGACCGTAAGAAAGAACAACATATAGCAGTAGCCATACTGAAATCATCATGCTGATAGAGGCGATACCCAGGATTTATAAAGTGGAAGGAGGGATGCCGAAGACGGGAGTGAATGCGATTTGCGGTGATCAGAAGTAAAATGACAAGGGCACGCCATTACACGTGATTCGAAGTCAAGTGTTTGCACGTATGGTAGTAGTTGGCAACTTGGCAGACGTCGTAGACGGTAGCAGTCAAAATGCAGGCTCTCGAGTCTCCATAGTCAAACTCTGGTTCTGACATGCCGCACGATCCTCTGGAGTCTGGTTGCAAGTTGAAGCAACTTGCCATAGCCTAGTGCCGCAGAAGCTCCATTTTAAGGAGCAGCAGGGTAGGTCGGAAGTTGGGTAGTAGGTGATGGAATTTTAGAGCAGAGAGAGTGAGCATCGGAGAGTCAGTTTTAACTGTTCAACGAGTACTTGACCAAGATGACGACAAAACATGATGATAGGCATAAATATGGAATGAGCGAGTGAGAAACATTGTATATGATAAAAAGAAAAAACAATCTGAACACAGCATGTGCCTACTCCTATTCTTAAGAATAGACATGAACACACTACACTCGATAACATATGGCTTAGATCTCACAAGAAAAGCTAATGGCCTTATGGAGTTTGGTCTTATCGAAGATGGAACAGAACGAGGTTGGTGATTAAGATTTTTTTTTAAGAAAGTCATAAGAAAGTTTGGTTGAAGCTTACTCTCCCTTGCTTGAATTAATGGAAATAGCAATTGTGAAAGTGAAGGTAACATAGTATGCGTGGGATCCCCATATCCCACAAAGAAAAGTTAAGACTTAATAGGTTTTTCAAAGGTGGTACAATAGGTGATGACCCAAAGACGACAGGGAAACTTGTTTGAGAATCTAGCATAACGCCCAATACATGTCCACCACCGCTAGCATAGAAGAATCATAGAAGTTAATAATTTTATCATAGAAGTGGAATTGAGGTGCCATTAATTCTCCTTAAATTATATGGGATTTCAAGTTCAAAGAGACTTCTAATCCTCTAGTGGAAAGAAAAAAGTTGTCCTCTTATGACAAATTCTCCACCGTAAGATATGGATCAATGCTTGGGCCAACAATATCTATGGGGTTCCTTGTGCTATAAAAGATGTGATAGGGGAAGAGAGGACATCTCCCACCTCTTCTTCTTTTGCCCTAATAGTGTCATCGTGTGGAAACAAGTTAGCAGAGAACTCCAGTTGGATCTTACGATAAATTGGAAACAAGATCTCCTCGCCAAATCCATTGGATGCTCCCTCTAGTTCAGCACTTCTATTTGCATGAGTACACCTTGATAACTATCCACCAGATCCCTTCCCATGCATAGTTATATACATAATGTATGGATCCAAAAAATATTGTACTTTACTATTAATTGTAGGAATGCAAACATCTTGAAAGCAATGCTCATTCAAGTTAAACAAATGTGATCTTTGATACAAAATCTTTGTAGATTTTCATAGGTAGTACAAAAAAAAATGTTTTATGGTAATTGGTTCTAGGATTTTCTATGATCCATCAACACCACTCTTCTTTTTGGCTTTGTTGGTTGATTGCACCCACGGAGTAATTCATGTTCATATAAACTTCAATAGCTCTATATCTTGCACTTCAAGTCATAAAAATAATCATCTCATCTTTTCTTATGCATACCACCTCAATCACACACAATGTCCCCTATCATACTCATTGTATGTTGAAATTTTATAGCTCTATCTTGATCTTCTACCAAAATTTTGGGTGGACACTATTGTTGCTTGTTTTATGAACAACCAACAAAAATGACAAACACTCCCGCATACACATCTCATAACAAAAGCTATATCATCTTTATGCAATACCACACACATGTTTTAGTCTTCATCAATTCAATTAAACTATAGGCACCAAAAAATAAAATTTTAAAGGTTGTACTCAAGATAGCCAAGGCAAACATTGTCCAAAAGAAGCCTTAAAGAAAGTAGAAAACGTATCTAATCAAGCCAATGATTCCGTAAAATCACCTTGCTAAAAGTGGATATTGAACCCTAATTAGCAAATCATGACATACACAGAAGAATGAAATCCCCGTATAAAGTGTAAGAAAATGAATGCCAACAATTATGAACACTTTTTAACACAATTTCATAAAATCACATGGCTAGAATTGACTTTTCTAGGTGCCTAGCCACTTACAGGCTTTAGTGGAAAACTGCTACAAGCTACTACACTCTCTTTAACCAAGGATCTTCATTGATTCAGCCAAAGTGAGCCTCTTTAAATCCTAAAGTGCCTTGAGGGGTCTTTTTTGTTTGTTTTCATTCCCAAGAGCTTGATTTGACATAATTTTTCGGTCAAATATCCATTTTTTGAGCTACAAATCACGTTTTGATTTTAAGATATAGTTTATGAAGTTGAGCTTCGGGTGGGAGTGTGGAGTTAAGAGGGCTCCTAGATAACTTCCACCATAAAAGAGGAGTAAAAAAGACCTTTAAGAGGCACCTAAACCATAGTAACATATGAATATGAAAGGGCTTTGAGAAATAGACCACCTTTTGGGAGGGGGATTTTTAATTTCTCCACTCTACATACGATTGTTGAATATTCAATACATTCACTACCATTCCCTTCATTCCAAGGAATTCCATTCATAATACTTCATGATTGTATAAATTTGTGGTATATTTTCTTGTAGGTGAACAATTTTCATTGTTGATTTGAGCAAGAGGACACCTCAATAGAGCCAAGTAAGCTTTGAGTTTGTCTACTACAAAATCCAAGTAGGGTTTTAAACTATTGAGTCGATTGGAGGGAGGAAAAGATCACATATTGCATATATTGATTGGTTTGTCACATTGATTTCATGTGTACATGATCCTTGGATCAAGAAAATTAATTGGAACTGGTGGATCTATGAGTAGTAGCATCTCTGTCACAAAGAGTGTTATAGGCTTGATTAGGAGCACCAAAGAGAATTGAATTGAATCAAAAAGTGAACTAGAAACCATGACCTCATCAAGCTCTCAAGACATGCAAATTTCTGATCCCAACATGCAAGAGGATCCGATGCAGAAGTGGAAGGTGAATATCAAATAAAGTTCATCTTCACATAGGCAAATGCATTAGGGACTTTCATTAAATCATTTTGTACCAGATTTAAATCAGTTACTTTGACTAATGCTAACACTTAAGCAAGATTTGAAGACAGATGGAGATAAAGGACAAAGTTCTGCTATGTACGCAAAGAATAAGAAGAAAGGTGATAAAGGTAAAGAAAAAGATGAAGAAGAAATGACTGCTCAAGCAAATTATGCAAGAGGAAGAGGTAATGCCAGAAGTAAAAGTAGAGGTAATACAAAAGGAAGAGGTAATCAGAATAACAACAAGAAGACTTGTTGGATCTGTGGATTAAGCAATCATTTGGCTCATGATTGCTGGCATAATTCTCAAGGCCCAAGTCAAAATCAAAACAAAGGCAGAAGTGGAAGATATCAAAGAGGTAGACAAAGCCAAAGAGGCAGATATGGTAGAGGTGGAGCAAGAAGTTGGGGACAGAATCAGTCTCACAACATTACCTACTACAACTATGCGAAGGATACGCAGAATGACAATCATACAACATTGATGATGAATTCAATAAGCATGTCAGAGAATGAAGATCTCAAGGTATTCTATATTGACTCTGGTTGTTCAAATCATTTGTTAGGAAATGTAGAATTGTTATCAGAATTGGAAGGAGGAATTTCAAATCATACAGTACAAACAAGTGATAATACAAAACATAATGTAAGGTCAATTGGAAAAGTAAAGTGCAAGAATGGAGCTGACCTACTAACAAATGTTTTGTATGTTCCAACAATCCCAAAGAATCTGATCAGCATGGGACAGATATTAGAAAAAGGTTTTCAAGTTAGGTTTATAAATTAAGGAGTATTTGTTGAAGATCCAAAAAATGGATACAATCAAATTGTCCATGGTAAAAAGGAAGGTAGACTTTTTACTCTCAAAGTACAAGGGAATGTTGGTCAAGCCTTGATCACACATGGTGATAAAGCATTTACAGAATAGTTTATTGTTTCCAGAGATGTAACATTTGATGAAGGAAAGAGCTGGTATGCAGATAAAGAGTATAATGATGAAACATCTGATGAAGAGATAAGAAGAACTGAAAAAGGTAAATCACATATGCAGGTAAATGGAGATGAAGATTATATACAGGCAAGTACATCCAGGATCGGATCAACTATGAGAAATGAAGATGCATCGAGATTTGATGAAGAAGTGTATTCAGATACACATGAAGAGTATGAACCAAGAAGGTCAAACAGAGTAAGGAAACAACCAACAAGGTATTCCTATGATACTTCTTATTTGACTCGGAAAAACTATGCTTACTTAGTTAAGAAGGATGAAGAGCCTCAGAATTATAGTGAAGCAAAAGGTAAGGAACAATGGGAAGAAGCAATGAAGGAGGAGTTCAATGCGCTGGAAGAGAACAAGACTTGGGAACTTGTTTCAAAACCAAATGGTAAGAAAGTGATTGGAAATAAGTGGGTTTACAAAGTTAAAAAGCTTGCAGATGGAAGAATAGCCAGATACAAAGCCAGACTGGTTGTTAAAGGTTATGCTCAGACGCATGGCATAGATTATGATGAGACATTTAGTTTGGTGGCAAAGATGTCAACCATAAGGACAGTGATTGCTATAGCAGCATCAAAAGGATGGAAGCTAAGTCAATTGGATATCAAGAATGCATTTCTGAATGGATATATATCAGATGAAGTCTACATGGAAAAACGTGAAGGGTTTGTAAGTTCCAGTTAACCAAATCATGTTTGCATATTAAGAAGAGCACTCTATGGATTGAAGCAAGCTCCAAGAGCTTGGAATTACAGACTTGTGAAGTATCTCAATGATCTTGGATACCAAAGTTCAAAGGCAGATGCAAATCTACTCATTAAGAGAATAGAAGAAGGTATGATCTACATTTGTATTTATGTAGATGACATTATAATCACAGGTACCTCAGATGAAGGAATCAAGGAGGTAAAGAGATTGCTTGAAAAAGAATTCAAGATCACTGATCTAGGAAAGTTATCATACTTTCTTGGAATGGAAGTTACATATACAGATCATGGTGTATATGTTTCACAAGAAAGGTATCTCCTAAACTTACTGAAGACGTTTAACATGGAGAATTGCAGAGAAGCCTCAACACCACTTGAGGTAAATCATAAACTCATCAAATATAATGGTACAGAGTTTAAAGATATGAGAAAGTATCAATCTTTAGTGGGAAGCTTGATTTATGCTACACTGACAAGACTAGATCTTAGTTATGCAGTAGGAGTTCTCTCACAATTTATGCATTGTCCGAACGATCAACATTGGGTTGCAGGACAAAGAGTTCTTAGATATATCAAAAGAACTATAAAGGAAGGATTATATTATCCTTTTACATCAGATATAAAGCTGAGAGCATACAGTGATTAAGACTGGGCAGGAAGTCAAGATGATAGAAGGTCAACACATGGGTATATGATATACCTAGGAGATAAGCTTGTAAGCTGGTGTTCAAAGAAGCAGCATATAGTGGCTTTATCTTCAACTGAAGCTAAGTATAAAGGACTTGTGGAAGTAGACAAAGAAGTGATATGGATGCAGACCTTGTTCAAAAGCATGGGTATTGATCAAGGAATACCTATCATACATGGAGATAATATGAGTTCGTTGTATCTTGCAACAAATCCAGTATTTCATGCAAGAACAAAGCACATAGAGATTCAATATCATTTCCTGAGGGAAAAGGTAATGGAGAAGGAGATTGAAATAGTATACACTCCTACGAAAGATCAGATTGCAGATATTCTGACAAAGAGCTTGGATGGAGTAAAGACAAGCAAATTCAAAGAAATAGCAGGAATAAAAGAAAAGAAGAATATATGAAAGATCAGAGGAAGCTAATTAGTGATTGAGGGGGAGCTGTTGGAGATTCACTCACTAATTAGACATAAAGCCATGAAGACATATGAAGGATTAAAAAGACAAAGATAAGCAGAAACAATGCAGTTAGAAAATCAAGCCTTAGTGAAGGGACAAATTCACGACTGTAACATAGCATAGAAACTTCCAGAATTACAAGTTTTGAATCTCTGATAAAAAATGTATATATAACAGAGTTGAGAGAGTACTTAGTAGAGAGATAAGAAATAGTGGATGTAGAAGCGCTTGTAGTAAACGCAAGTGTGCATATGTAGAGATGAATAATAGAACCTGAAATGTCGGGTATTCATATGAGAGAGATGGTAAGGAAGAACTACTCAGCATAGGAGAGTTTTTCCATGGCTATGAGCAAAGGAAGGCAAAGCCATTCTGTACACATCTTGTCTAATAGAAAACACATATTTATGTGGAAAGTTTGAGCGCATTCTCCTTGTATGAAGAAATCTAAGTGATTTCATATTACTGTGAAAGTTAGTTAACAGTTACAATTATCTCAGTACACGTTTTACGGTACTTTTGCAAGTTAGATCTCACAGTACAGTATAAAGTTTTTCATGAATGATAGCTTAACATGAAGCTAGTAGTCTCAACTATAAATCGATCAAAGAGATTTGTAAAACGGGACATGTACACACAGTACTAAGTCTAACCGTAAAGGCATCCAGAACTGGTGAAGTTTTTATTCAAACTTCATATAAATTTCATTCAGTGAAGGAAGCTCAGGTATTACTTCCTTACTTCATACACACACATTTGAAGTAACTACAAACAAAGTTGCAGTTGATTCCGGTAACATTCCGGTATAATTACGGTGAGATTATGGTGACAGTCCGTTGAAGTTCCGGTGATATTCTGGTGAGTTCAAAACACAGTTTTGACACATTTAAGTTATGAGAAGTATATCTAACAGTAAGCTAACAAAGAATTGTAAAGACTGAAGTAAATCAGATCAGAATTGAAGCCTGAAGGAAAGGAAAGTTCTCTGTAAAGTGAAGTTTCGGATTTCACTAAACATAGTTATAAAGTTTTCAGTTTCAAGAAGTTTGCTAAGCTAGTGATGATTATAGAGGTGTTCTAATATAACTCTAGCTTAGTTCTTGTTGTGACGTTGCAAAATTCCGCAGCTTAGCTTGTCAATCTTCTTGTCATGTCGATGTCAACAGAATCTTCTAAGCATGTGTGCCATAATTGCAAAACCCTTGTATGGATTGTTGACTCAATTTATTTGGACATATGAGTGCAAGAAGGCATTCAATGAGTTAAAGAGGAGATTGAGTTTAACATCAATATTGAAAGTACCCGATTGGATAAGTTGTTTCATGTAATAAAGTAATTCTATGATCTAAGGGTCTGGTCGGTTCAGACGGATCTGAAATCAAACACTGTTGGGTCTCTCGTATGTATGACCAAAGATCTCGATTCTAGACTTACTAGAAGGTCATTTACTCTTGTAAGCAAGTAATCCACTTAAGGAGTGAAGGAGGAGGTCTTGGGTTAAGACTCAAGGAGTGAAGGAGGAGGTCTTGGGTTCAACCTCCATGGGGTACATGGGAAGAGTGTTTTGCCCAAAGAGCTCTAGAACCTTCTAGAAGCATCCACTCGAGTTAACTCTCGTTAACTGGGACACTTGGCACACATGTAGTTACATGGCTGACACTTGGATGATTAGTATCCACCTACCCAAGAAGGTAGCCCCCTCGAGAGAGCTATATATAGAGGCATTTGGTTGGGAGGAGAGTCGTCTCTCTAGCATGTGGTGGTCGTAACCCATAGTTCTCTTGCATTGGTATCGGAGCCTTAGGTGAAGCTTCCATGGTGACCTTGAGGGCTCATCATCTTCCTCTCTAGGCACAGCTTCTATGGATATCTTGGTGTCCCGTCACCTTTCTTATGATATTTCATGGAGACTTATGGAAGTTCGTCATCCTCGTATTCTGTTTTCTCATGCAAGAATTTATTTGCATTCGAGCAGCACATTTACCTACGGAATTCGATAGCTCTCTCTCTTTATCCGAATTGGAGCAGCAAGAAAAACGTTTTCATCTCTGCAATCAGCAAGTAGGCAGAGTAATCGAACCACCCATCTCACGATTGTGGGCGACAACTGATCCGCTACGCTCAAGCGTTGAGGGGATTTTTATTCTCCAGGTTCATGAGATTCGATCTCACATCCTTAGGATACTCTGTCTGCCGCTCTACCATTTCAGCCCCTTCCAATGGGCCACTCTCTTCGGTTCACTATTGAGTTTCCATCTGGGGTCAGCGTAAGGCGAGTCATACGTGCCACTTCTGCACTGCTTTCAAGAAGAAAAGAACGTGCCATGGTGGATTGCGCCGTTAATCAAACAAAGCATAAAAAGATTATGATCACGCTCCAGCCTCTGTAGTGGCAACGATGGCGTGCCAAGTCAACAAAGATCTTGTTGGAGATATATTTGGTTCGATTAATTTGGCCCATTATCTTAGCACATCAAAAATTCAATGCCATATACTACATCTAATCTCATGCAGAACATGAGATTTGAACTCGGGAGGTATTCCACATGGTGCGATAGCGTACTCTGTATCTTTGCGTCTATTTTCATATTTACAATCTTGCCATCTCTTTTAAGAAGATTTTGCAAAAGAGAACAAGTTCTTTGTTATGGCGCAGCAGAGTATTTCTGTAGCAGAAGCAAACGGTTCCAGATTTGAATGCAATAGGGTGTTGTATTCCAAGCATTTGCATTTTTTATGAGTCCATCCCGTGCGTGCATCGGCGAGATGCAAATTACGAATTTGCTCGATGTATTTTGCAAGTTTTCTCGATCTCTAGCAGCCAGAGGATTCGATCAAGCGGCTTCTGTATTCAGATGAACCGATTCTCCATTGGGCCACCATTCTTAAAGGTGGTTAGCTGCGCAGGAGGATATAACTCGCATCACTGCGAACAATAAACTCATTATGCAGCCAGCCGTTTGCCATGTGATCTTATTACGTGGTTGAGTCCATGCAGACGGAGTCTTTAGATGATAGACTCGCTGTCAATTGAATACAAGCATCGCTAAGAAGTAAGTATGCCCAGGCATGAACAATGGAATTTCATAGAGTTATGGTTGTCCAAGCTTGCAATATCAAAGATGGACCCATTATGCAAGTATACAAAGTGTGTCAACGAGCGGCATCTCTACAGACAAAGAGAAGGTGAAATTAATTGCAGATCTACCTAGGCCAAGAAGTGTGAAAGAAGTACAAGCTTTCATGGGATATTGTGGTTATTATCAATGATTTATACACATGTACACAATCATTGCAAAGCCTTTGCACTCTCTTTTGACCAAGTTTGAATGGACAGAAGTGCTTTTCCATTGTGTCACGCTCATCGTGCTATGAATTTATTGTACTCTATGATATTATTCAGTTGCACAGACATGTTACTGATTGCCGAGGATAAGAAGGCACTGCTTTTCGAACTCCACCCTACCATGCATGTGACTTTGAGCTCACGATATCCTGTTATATAGCACGGAGAGATCCAAAGGAGGGTTAAGTGTAGCATATTTGGAAAGACCAGAAGGACCCTTGTTGTATAATTCATGGGTTCAGAAGGTTAAACATATGAATTCTAAAGGTTAGAATACGATTTATGTTTGCCTTGGTCTAGCCCTTGAATAACCCTTGAAACATGCCTTGAACTTTTGGGTGAAACCCTTGGTTTTTACCCTTGAGGTATTTATTCATATGAGCTCCCAATTGAATGGTTGGAACTTTAGGCTTGATTTATCGTAAGGTGTGGGAACCTTAGTCTTGGGAGAAGCTTCTCTAGGAGCCACCTTGTGTGTACGTGAGAGAAGAATCCTCATTTGATTTAGAAGGCATGTGATAGACCTTGGGAAATTAGAAGGCATGTGATCTCAAGGACATGCACCCCCTTGGGCTAGAGGTATATATATGGGTGGATAAGTGCTCTCTCTTAGAAGTGTGGTCTTGATAGTTAGATTTATGAGTTCTAGCTTGTTGTTTCACAAAGTGGCATCAGAGCCAGGTTGAGGTTCTCTCCTAATTTATTCGTGAGCTTTCTATCACGTGAGAATGAAGAACTTTTCTTTGATATATCGACTCGGTATTGAGGCGAGCAATGCTTTCTATCATGTGAGAATGAAGAACTTTTCTTCGATATATCGACTCGGTATTGATATATCGAGAGAAGCTTCTCTAGGAGCCACCTTGTGTGTACGTGAGAGAAGAATCCTCGTTTGATTTAGAAGGCATGTGATAGACCTTGGGAAATTAGAAGGCATGTGATCTCAAGGACATGCACCCCCTTGGGCTAGAGGTATATATATGGGTGGATAAGTGCTCTCTCTTAGAAGTGTGGTCTTGATAGTTAGATTTATGAGTTCTAGCTTGTTGTTTCACATAGCTTGTTGTTTCACAAACCTTGGGCTAGAGGTATATATATGGGTGGATAAGTGCTCTCTCTTAGAAGTGTGGTCTTGATAGTTAGATTTATGAGTTCTAGCTTGTTGTTTCACAAAGTGGCATCAGAGCCAGGTTGAGGTTCTCTCCTAATTTATTCGTGAGCTGAGGTTCTCTCCTAATTTATTCGTGAGCTTTCTATCACGTGAGAAGAGGTTCTCTCCTAATTTATTCGTGAGCTTTCTATCACGTGAGAATGAAGAACTTTTCTTCGATATATCGACTCGGTATTGAGGCGAGCAATGCTTTCTATCACGTGAGAATGAAGAACTTTTCTTCGATATATCGACTCGGTATTGATATATCGAGGCGGCATTGCTCGTGGTGAAGTTTGCAATGCCGCCTCGTGGTGAAGTTTGCAAGGGAAGTGTGAAGTTTGCAATGCCGCCTCGTGGTGAAGTTTGCAAGTCTTCCCTTGGCCTGCAAAAGCGTTGGGAACATATGGCCGCCCCCTTACAGACGAGAGTGAACAACGATCACGCAAACCCGAGATAATTCAGACTTTGTGCGTGACACTCAGAGCCAAGCAGCTGTCAGCTCTGCAGTCTGTAAGCAGGCAGAGCCACGCAACCGTGAACTCCTTGCTTGCTGCCGTAGAAGGAACGGTGATGCTATTTTATTTGAAGAGCGCTGAAGTCAACCAAACCCGCTATATGGGATTTTGGCATCGCCTGAGAGATTCATTCGGTGAGTATCTCACGTTTTCTTATCTCACGATTATGAATATCACTCATGTCATGCTTTCTTTTTCAGCGTTATTCAATAACCTGTGAAGGAGCATTTGTTAGTTGCAATCTTTTATTTTGTTATATAATTGTTTTCTTAGTTTACATTTTGCGTATGGGAGCATCGTTTTAGTTGGATGCCAGTTGACTTTGCTAAATATAATGTTTTGAGAACATATAAGTTAATGATTTGGTTGTTTAGAAAGTCGTTTCCCATTTCTTTCTAATGATCTTCCTTCCATAAATATTATTGAAGGATGCACGAGAATAGAAAGAACCACAATAGTTGTTTTAGAGATTAAAAAGAGATTTTTAAGGTTCATAATAGAAGAACCCTATCAAACAAGCACCCATAATACTAAAAAGAACTTCTTGACTCCCCTCTTGAGCTTTTACTTAACTAAAAGTGAGCCCAAGAGTTCATCTGTGGTAGTATATACCCGACCCGTCACAACCTTTTTTGACTCTTATTTAACCGTACTTGTGAATTCGTTTTGGAGCCTCTTCGTTGCATGGAATACATATAGGCATATGTATGAGATATTTTAACAAATCCTTGTATGCATTCTATGTGTGAAGAGAGCATGAAGTGGAAAGGATGGAATTTATCTTCCTACAAACATGACTATAATTATTATAGGATATGTAGCATATACTAATATGCATTGAATTCATCTTATAAATGATGTGGCATTCATTGAATAGACAAGCATAGTGGAGCTTCATATATTATAGCAAGTATGCCTATAAGCATCTCTAAAGTTTCTGTAAGGTTAACTGCAATATTGGGCATACAAGTAAGTATGCCCAGGCATGAACAATGGAATATCATAGAGTTATGATTGTCCAAGCTTGCAATATCAAAGATGGACCCATTATGCAAGTATACAAAGTGTGTCAAGGAGTGGCATCTCTACAGACAAAGAGAAGGTGAAATTAATTGCAGATCGACCTAGGCCAAGAAGTGTGAAAGAAGTACAAGCTTTCATGGGACATTGTGGTTATTATCAATGATTTATACACATGTACACAATCATTGCAAAGCCTTTGCACTCTCTTTTGACCAAGTTTGAATGGACAAATGAATGTGAGAACTCATTCAATGACCTTAAACGACACTTGTGTTCAACACCTATATTAACTACACCAGATTGGATTAAGCCATTCCATGTGCATGTGGATGCATCCAATTATGCCATAGGGTGTGTGTTGACACAACCTACGAATGAAGGTAACATGGATCTTCCGATAGCTTACGCAAGTAGACAGTTGAATGTAGCAGAAAGAAATTACACCACTACGGAGTGCAAAGGATTAGGAATGATATATGTAGTAAAGAAATTATGACATTACTTATTGGCAAATAAGTTCAAGTTACGAATCATTAGGCATTGTTGTACTTAGTCAATAAGTCGTGTAACACCGGATGATTGATATGTTGGTTTCTATTACTAATGGAATACGACTTTGAGGTAGTAGTCTCGAAAGGAAAGACCCACCTTAGAGCTGATCACCTTTCACGATTAACTATGGGAGAAGCCCCTCAAGGAATAACAGACGATCTGCTAGATGCATACTTATTTAATCTTGAGATAGTACTTGAATGTGCCAAACCCATCATTCCAATTCTCACATTTGGACCAAAGAATCCTAGGATTAGGATGAGAGAAGGAGAAATTACTGAATCCCAAAGATACCAGATACTTGCAAGAAGCATATATAAACAAGATAATCAGAAAATTCTTGCTTGCTGAGTAGATGAATCAAAACACAATAATTGGTTGCAATTAGCACATGTAGGTGCATTGAAGCAACATCATTCAAAACATCGTACATTGTAGACTCTACACATACTAGGAGTATATTGGCCTTCTATGGAAGCAGACATCTATAGGTTATGTAAAGAATGTCTTGTTTGTTGTGAAAAATCCCCAGTGGAACATGCCACTTTGTATCGTGTGTCTCTCACACCAGAATGGAGTGAACCAATGGTGATATACTCGAGGACAAAAACATTCCCTCAAGGAATGACTTTAGCATGACAACGAAGTCTAGAGTAGGAAGCTCGGGACTACTCACTTATTGGTGATAACTTATACAAACAAGGAAGAGATGGATACCTAAGACAATGTGTTCACAAAAGTGATTATTTGAGCATATTAGAGACTGCACACCAAGGTGTTGTAGGAGGTCATTTTGGCCTTGATAGGATAATCAAAGCCATACTATTTGCAAGAGTATGGTGGCCCACTCTTCACATGGATGCACATACCTATGTTAAGAGATGTGATGTGTGCCAGAGAACACATTTTAATACTTACAGAGATGGAATGCCACTGAAACCCATGATGGGAGGACGTGCATTATCTAAGTGGGTTATAGACTTTGTAGGACCCATTCACCCCCCTGCAAAAGGTACTCATACGGAATACATCATAGTAATGATAGACTATCTTACCAAATGGGTAGAGGCCAAGGTCACAAAAAAGAATGATGCAAGATAAGTAGGTAGTGCCAAATCCTGCTTTGTACCAGCCCTTTGATGCTTCAGAGTTGATAAGTAGACCTCCTTAGCTTTCCAATGACACCATAAAAGTTCCTATGTACTTTGGAAATGATGTATGAAAATATTGAATCAAAATAGATAATTTTGAACTTCCAATCTTCAAGAAAACCTTCTATTTTTTACAATACACCTGCCGCTTCTTTTGCTCAGTATGACCAACACAGTAGGCATTGGAAAAATTCCTTTTAGGGATATCTAGTTAGCTTAGTAAGCTAATGATTTGAAGTGAAATCACTTAAAAAGATTAACTATGCTCAGACAAATTAATTTAGTAAGTAAACCTTTACCCCCAATTTTTTAGGATTGTTGCAGACTTCGACTCGTGATCACCTCGACGGACTTTTCTCTGAAATGGCTGAATAGAATCCTTCAAATTTTGATAGCACGTAGAGTACTTTGAGCTGGTTCCAACAAGCTATAGATTATTTACTTTGATGGAGAAATGAGTGAGATATGAGCTGCAAAAGTTGACTGACTGATAGAGACTATGACAAAGAACTCAGAAATGAACAATGTAACTGTAATGTATTAATGAACAATGTTGTACAATGCCATAGGCATGAAGATCATTGCCTAATGGTGTAGAAAGGTGTAGGCTACTGTGTATGCCTCACACACACAGCTCAAAGATGAGAATGAGGATCTCGAAAAGTGACTTCTTTTCGTGACTTTTGGATGATCCTTTTTTTATAGATGTTGAGTCCAAAGTTTGAATTGTGAATTCAAACTTTGGCTCTCTATAATCATGTTCCTACATCCTATGAGATATTCTCTCCAATTGATTGATGCTTTACAACTAATAAAATCCACGACTCCCTTGGGTAGGTGGTTACAAAGATTCTAAGTCAAATATGACTTTTACAAAGAGTAAAGAGAGTAATTATCTTCTAGCATTGGTTCCTATGATTCCTCATGTATGTATGGACTACAAGCCAAATGTGTAGGCTTGAGAATTGCACCAAAGGCTCCCCCTCAAGCCAACCATTTTTGGCTTGGTCTTCATTCTTCAGTCTTCATGTACATCCTACAATCCAATCATTGATTTGAACCTGCAAAGCTTGGTTCCATCCAATGCTTTAGTTAACAAATCTGCACACTGCATGTTGGTTGATACATATGTTAGTTGATTGTCCTTGCTTAATAGCTTATCTCTCACATAATGGTAATGAACCTCTATATGCTTGGTCCTGGCATGATAAATAGGATTAGCTGCAAGGTGAAGTGAGCTTGTATTATCTCCAAAGATCAGTGATGAGGTAGTATTGTATACAATAACTTGATCCATATGGCTTCTTGAGTGGCATTAGCCAATCCTCTATACTCTACCTCTGTAGAAGATAAAGCAACAGTAGGTTGCTTCTTTGAAGATCATGATATTGGTTTATCTCCTACAAATGAAATGTATCCAGAAGTGCTCCTCCTACCATCCTTGCATCCTGCCCAATCTGCATCTGAATAAATCTTGATATCCAAGTCTGAAGTGTAAGGGAAATACAAACCATGATGTTGAGTACCCTTGAGGTATTTTAATATCCTTTTGGCAGCCTCCAAGTGAGGTGCTCTAGGCTTGTGCATAAACTGACTTAGCACACTAACTCCATATGCAATATCTATCCTTGTCAAGGTAGCATAATTCAAGCTACCTACTATGCTTTGATAACCTGTAATATCATCAATTTCATCACCTTCATGGGCACTTAGTTTTAGGTTTACCTCCATTGGAGTACTTGCAACTTTGGCATCCTGCAAATGAAACTTCTTCAACATATCATGTATGTACTTTCTCTTAGTAATATAGATTCCAGAGTTAGAATAAACTAACTCAAGTCCAAGAAAGTACTTTAGTAAACCAAGATCACTGATCTTGAACTCCTTCATCATCTGGTTCTTGATTTGTCTGATTCCATCGACATCATTACCTGTAAGTATGATATCATCAACATAAACACATAGGTATATTACCTTTGAATTACTTCTCTTAATGAATAGAGAAGTGTCTGCCTTGCTCATGACAAAACCCTGATCTTGAAGGTATGTGGTCAACCTGTGATTCCATGCCCTAGGTGCCTGCTTCAATGCATAAAGAGCCTTTTTTAATTTGCATACATGTCTTACCTTGTTAGGATCCTCATAGCCAGGAGGTTGTGACATATATACCTCCTCTGAAATCCATACATTCAAAAAAGCATTTTTTACATCTAGCTGATATATGTTCCAATTCTTAGATGCAGCCACACTTACCAATACCCTGATGGTTGGCATCTTGGCTACAGGTGAGAATGTTTCTTCATAGTCAATGCCTTGGGTTTGTGCAAAACCCTTGGCCACCAATCTAGCTTTGTAGCTGCTAATTGATCCATCTGAGTTTCTTTTGACTTTATAGATCCATCTAGATCCAATTACCTTCATAGCCTCTTCCTTTGGTACTAGTTCCCATGTGTCACTTTCTTTAAGTGCTTCAATCTCCTCATCCATAGCTTCTTTCCATTCTGTCTTGGTCATGGCCTCTTCATATGATCCTGGTTCTTCAATTGACAAGTGTTTGGCAAGATAAATAGAATGTTTAGTGACAAGAGAGGTGTCATACCCATATCTGATAGGTTTTTTGCTCTCCCTTTGTGATCTTCTGATTGATTGATTTGAAGGTTCATGTATGTCTTCAAGTTTCTTCATCTTGAGTTTGCCTTTCGACTTCCATGCCTTGAATTCTTCAAGATTGATAATGTCTTCATCATGTGAATTGGTGTCTTCATTCTGAGTAGGTTCCTCCTTAGCAAGACTTGGAAACTCCTCCTCCAAGTCATAGGGTAGTTTAAACTTCTTGCATTCATTCTCATACCAAGAATCATTTTCATCAAAGACAACATCTCTACTAACCATGAATCCCTTATTTGAAGGGTTGTAGAACCTGTACCCTTTCTGATTCAGATCATATCCAATAAAGATACACTTCTCAGCTTTAGGGTCTAGCTTACCTCTTATCTGAGAAGGAATGTGTACATATGCTACACATCCAAATATCCTGCAATGATCAAGTGAGGGTCTCTTACCATGCCATGCTTCATAAGGGTTCATCCCATCAAGGGATTTAGATGGCAACCTGTTTATGAGATAAGTGGCAGTAGATACACTCTTTGCCAATAAGTAGTTAGGTAACTTTTTTTCAACATTGACCTAGTTGTTTCAACAATCAATCTATTTCTTCTCTCAGCTACCCCATTCTCTTCAGGAGTATACCTTGTGGTGATTTCTCTCTTGATTCCTCTGTCCTGCAAGAATGCTTCAAACTTGTTTGAGAAGTACTCACCTCCTCCATCTGACCTTAGCCTCTTTAGGTTTCTTCTTGTCTGATTCTCAACAAGTGCAAGATATTTTTTAAAACAATTGAACACTTCATCTTTGTGCTTCATAAAGTACAATACACTCCACCTTCTATAATCATCAATAAAAGATACATAGTACCTTGATCCTGAGATTGAGGGGTCTTTGCTTGGTCCCCATACATCTGTATGGACAAGCTCTAGGTAGTCCTCATGCATGTAGCCTTTCCTTGAGAATGGTAACCTGTGAGACTTTCCAAACTGACAAGCACCACACTTGTAAATCATATGTTGCTTGGATACATTAGGTATCCCAAGCACACATTGGTCCCTGCATATTTTCTTCAAGGTTCTTTCACCTACATGCCCTAATCTTTTATGCCAAATCTCAAGCTCTGAAAGTGTTTGATCTTTATAATTGTAGAGTGCAATATTCTTTGTATCTTCTAGCTCAAATATGTTCTCCTTTAGCTATTCTCTTGAACCCATGCCTTGGATCCTCTACAAATGCTCCAAATTGGTTGAATCTAACCTGCAAACCTTTTTCCACAATCTGTCCAACACTTATCGAGTTTTTTGTAATGGTTGGTACATATAGTACCCTAGTCAACAAGTTTTGATTCTTATCAAAAGTCTTAACATTTCCAACTTTAACTACTGAGTGCTTGGTGTCATCACGTGTTTGTACTTGATGCTTACCTCTTGGTTCTTCAAGGCCACAGAGTAGAGCTACATTGCCAGCCACATGATTTGAGCATCCTGAGTCAATGTAGAAGAGATGGTCATCATTTGTACTTGGTTTTGAAGTCATGTTCATGATCAGAAGTGAATCATCTTGTTCTTCTGTGTAGTTGTTGTAATCCTTTTTGGACTTGTATCCTCCTTGGTAGTTGCCATTGTAGTTGTTGTTGTAGTTGTTGTTGTACCCTTGATGATGGCTGAATCTGCCTCTTGACTGTGAGTATCCACCTCTTTGATATCCTCTTCCTCTCTGATTCTTGTAGTTCCTGAAACACTCATCTGTAGTATGATTTGATAAACCGCAAATGTTGCATGGTGAGGAGTTATAGGATCTCCCCCTACCTTGCTTACCTCCTCTGCCCCTTCCTCTTGATGATGTACCTCTCCCTACATAGTTGGCTTGGGAGGTAGTGCCTTCATCCTCTCCTTTCTTTTTCTTGCCTTTATCTTTAGACTTACTTTTATCAGTGTATAGGGCAGAAGAGTTATTACCTTTGGATGAGTCTCCATTCTTGTTGAGCTTGGCTTCATGAGTGAACAATTGCCCCATGAGAGTGGTGAAGCTCTCCCATTTGTCATCATCTTTAATCCCATTGATCACTTGCCTTACAATCTGCTCTTCTTCAATCTCTTCTCTTATGCTTGCTAACTGATCTACTACATCTTTAATCTTGGTCACATATTTTGAAATAGTCTGCTTAGTTTGCTTCCTGAGTGTGGTAAATTCAATCCACAATTGGTTTTTTCTAGCCCTTGTGTTGGAAGAGAAATAGGATGACAAGGTTTCCCAAGTCTCTTGGGATGTCTTACAGTTTCTAATATGTGGCAAAAGAAATTCAGAGATGGAGTTGAGTAAGTAAGATCTTGCTACTGCATCCTTGGCACACCATGTGTTGAGCTTCTCATGTTCTTCCTTTGTTGGTAGTCCTCTGGTTTTGAATGAGGGCAATTCCTCATCTCCTGAGATATATCCATAAAGACTCCTTCCTTGTAGGTATGTCTTCATCCTTAGAGACCATTCCTGATAGTTGTTCCTGTCCAATTTATCAATAAATGAAGGAAAACCATCTCCCATTTTTCCTTAACTTTGCTCTGATACCACTGTTGGGAAGATGGATGAATACTTCAGGAAGATAAGTAGTTATTGCCAAATCCTGCTTTGTACCAGCCCTTTGATGCTTTAGAGTTGATAAGTAGACCTTCTTAGCTTTCCAATGACACCATAAAAGTGCCTATGTACTTTGGAAATGATGTATGAAAAGATTGAATCAAAACAGACAATTTTGAACTTCCAGTCTTCAAGAAAACCTTCTATTTTTTACAATACACCTGCTGCTTCTTTTGCTCAGTATGACCAACACAATAGAAATTGGAAAAATTCCTTTTAGGGATATCTAATTAGCTTAGTAAGCTAATGATTTCAAGTGAAATCGCTTAAAAATATTAAATATGCTCAGAGAAATTAATTTAGCAAGTAAACCTTTACCCCCGATTTTTTAGGACTTTTGTAGACTTCGACCAGTGATCACCTCGACGTACTTTTCTCTGAAATGGCTGAATAGAAATCCTTAAAATTTTGATAGCATGTAGAGTACTTTAATTTGGTTCCAAAAATCTATAGGTCTTTTAATTTGATCGAGAAATGAGTGAGATATGAGCTGCACAAGTTGACTGACTGATAGAGACTATGACAGAGAACTCAGAAATGAACAATGTAACTGTAATGTATTAATGAACAATGTTGTACAATGCCATATGCATGAAGATCATTGCCTAATGGTGTAGAAAGGTGTAGGCTATTGTGTATGCCTCACACACACTCAAAGATGAGAATGAGGAGCTCGGAAAGTGACTTATTTTTGCGACTTTTGGATGATCCTTTTTAATAGATGTTGAGTCCAAAGTTTGAATTTGAATTCAAACTTTGGCTCTCTATAATCATGTTCCTACATCGTAGGAGATATTCTCTCCAATTGATTGATGCTTTACAACTAATAAAATCCATGACTCCCTTGGGTAGGTGGTTACAAAAATTCTAAGTCAAATATGACTTTTACAAAGAGTAAAGAGAGTAATTATCTTCTAGCATTGGTTCCTATGCTTCTTCATGTATGTATGGACTACAAGCCAAATGTGTAGGCTTGTGAATTGCACCAACAGTCTAGAGGTATCTCTGGGGCTTTCTTCTTAGAGCCTACTTTTGACACATTGGAACCAAGTTCTGGAACTTGATTCGCCACATGATTCCATAGCTCAGGTTTTACTTTAGGTAGCTCTTCTAAATTGAGATGAGTTTGAACCTTAGTGTTCTTCATGACCTTAGTGTTTCTTGGAACCACTGAGTCTTTGTTTCTTATCAAGATTGTAGGAGATCTGATCTAAAGAAATTCAGATTCCCATGGGCCTGTGAATTGTGGTAATTCTTGTAAAGAATTAGATTCAAAATCTAATTTTTCTTCTTGTTGTTGCTTTACCTAATCTCCATAGCTCATGTTTTACTTTGAGTAGCTCTTCTAAATTGAGATGAGTTTGAACCTTAGTGTTCTTCATGACCTTAGTGTTTCTTGGAGCCACTGAGTCTTTGTTTCTTATCAGGATTGTAGGAGATCTAATCTAAAGAAATTCAGATTCCCATGGGCCTGTGAATTGTGGTAATTCTTGTAAAGAATTAGATTCAAAATCTAATTTTTCTTCTTGTTGTTGCTTTACCTAATCTCCATAAATAGATGGGACAACTTGGGGAAATCGATCATGAAGGTCATTAATCTCAAGAATAGGAGGGGGACTACCCTTCTCCTTGGCCCATTTTTCTCCTTGCATTTCCTTCAAGAACTCTTGAGAGTACTACTGAATGGAAAGAGGTGTTCCATCAGCTGTGGAATCAAGAACTTAAGCTTCTGTTAGTGGTGATTTTTCTCTTTCAATAGTTGGTTGAGCCTGTGGAGGTAAAGAAACTTGCGGCTTGTTTACCAACTCCTCTAATATTTCTAGTAAGCCCTAGAAATTGAAACCTGGTTTGATAGAATTTGTTTGATTGAACAATTGATTGGTCTCGAACATAGCTTGGGCAAGTTCTACCATTTTTATGCACATTTTTGTCCATTCAATCTCTAAATCTTCTTTAGGGTAGCTCTTGTCTACATTTGTAGCTGTTGGTCCTTCTTGAAGTCGAGCCATGTAGGCCTTGAACATCATGTCCAAGCCTTCTGGGGTTGGATCTATGAGAACTGACCCTGGTTATGGTCTATTTACAATGAGCGGTGGGGTGGGATGAGGTGGAGTGGATGGAGTTTCAGCATGCGAGGGGTTCTGAGATGCAAGGTCTTCTATTTTGCTTTTTGTGTCTCTCAAGCTTTCTTCTAGTTCGGATAGCTTTTTATTCCACATAGGATTGGCCTTCTCTTTGGTATCCTTCCATTTTCTTGTTTTCTTTTTACTAGGCTCTCTTGATTCAATTGACTTTGATTGTTCACTTGGTTTCGCTTGTTGTAAGGGTTGTGCCCCAGTAACTGCTTGTATAGGAGCCACATTAATGCTACTTGAACTTGAATCCACCACTAAGCCTACCACATTAATTGGTGTAACCTTGGGTGCACTAGAGGGCTTCCTTGGACAATCTCTCAAGAGATGTTCCTTGCCGCACTCAGGACAAAAGCCTTGTATTGTGATGTTCTGTCCTTGTCCCAGAGCCAATGGGTGGGGACATTCATGAATGAAATGGTCGCCTTGACATCTAAAACATGGTCCCCTAGGGGTTTGCAGTTTTGCTTGTCTCACTTGGGGCCTGGGGTTTGGATTCATATACATAACATTAGAGAATTTTGGCTCCCAATTTTGTTCCATAGGTGGTGCCTTGTATTGATAGAGATAAGTCTCACTATGCGTAGGTGACTCTGTGTAATAAGCTTGTGGACTATCTTCATGGGAATAGTCAAAATTATGAGCATGAGAGTCATTTTCTAAGACCAACGGGGTTATTGGCACCAATGCTCTATTAGGGTTTTCCTTTGCCATTGCATACTTAACTAGAATCCCATTGGCAAGAGGTGGTGGTTGGTTTCCTAGGATTGGTTGTGGCCTATATGGTGTCTGATATTGTTGTAGTGGCCTATAATATGGCTGTTGGTATTGATTTTGATACCTACCCTGTTGGTAAGGTTGTTGATAAATTTGTCTAACAGTATGCCTATTGTATGGAAAATCTTGAGCCGTGTGATTTGTGTATTTCCTCTCAATGGTGCAATATGGAGCATTAAGGTTTCCTTAGGGTTGAGCCATCATCCAGAAAACATTAGCCATGTGGTCTCCTCCACAATTGTAACATCATTTCAATGAGATGACCCTTGGTGTTTGTCTATTTTGAACTCCTAGCTTCTTGGCAACCTGCTCAACTATCTCCTCTATCTTAGTGGAGTGTCTAGAAGTATGACTGGTAGAACTCTCAGAATCCTTGTAGAGTTTGGAAAATTCGAACTCCTCACCCAAGTTGTCTTCTATGTCTATGCACATTCGCACACACTCTTCTATGGATCTAGGTTCCTTCAAGTACACACATAATCTTAACTTTGTGCTTAGCAAGCCATCTAAAAATAAGGCCACTTGTTTGGCCGGTGTGGTTAACTCTGGAATAGGGCATCTTTCTAAGTACTATCTGAAGCGTCTTCCTGCAAGTTGCACTATTACTTGGGGTGTCTGCTTGAAGTTGTGGATCAAGGATGATGTGTTATGCTTGATGCCACTCTTGGAGAATTCTAGAATGAATTCCTCTAGCAATTGACCTATGTTTTGGTAATTGCGACTATTCAAGGGTTGAAACTAAGCTAAGGTAGTACCCTTGAGGGTAAACCCAAATGTCTCAAACTGGGTGAACAAGTCCTTGACCTTTCAGCTCCCAACACTTGTTTGAACTCAACGACATGATCATGAGGTCCTCCTAACCCATCAAAGTAGTTTTTCATTGTCTTGACTACTTGAGAGGTCTGAGGGTTCTTGGGTACTCTCGAGGTCTAGGCAATGGAAAATCATGTTCGTCTCTTTGATGCCTATGTACTCTATGTCTCTCTCTCTCTCTCTCAGGTCTTTCATCTTCAAATCTTGATCTGTCTCTGCCCACTATGTGTGCAAAACTTACCTCATATCTCTCTCTAGCTCTTTCCCTCTAGGTTTCATGAGCTTGGGATGATCTTTCTCCCTAATGGCCATGGGAGACATTAGATCTTTGTGGAGGGAAAATCAATTCACTCATCTAAGTGTATGCATGCCTTTCATGCTCTATTACCAAGAACATTCTCTCCAACATGTCATTTAGATAGACAACTTTTCCTAGTATCTCAGGATCTTTGAACTCGTAGATGGTGACTCCACTTATCTTGTTTAGTTGATCTGGCTTGAATCTTCAAAAAGCTTCCTTTGTTTCTCTATTGAGGAATAGTTATATGCTTTTGTTGTCTT
This sequence comes from Ceratopteris richardii, assembly GCA_020310875.1. Classification (NCBI taxonomy): domain Eukaryota; kingdom Viridiplantae; phylum Streptophyta; class Polypodiopsida; order Polypodiales; family Pteridaceae; genus Ceratopteris; species Ceratopteris richardii. Next base: position 50,778,114 of record CM035430.1, on the reverse strand, counting down.
GGGGAACGCACTCTGGAATGATCACTCTGGTCAAGACTGATGCCTCTAGGAGTCTTGGGTTCTCGTCCTAGGTCTCCTTGCTCTAGGTCCCTATCTCGTTCTCGAGAACTATATTTCCAAACTCATCTATCCTATTTGGTAAGTTGGTGACCACATACATGGTTCCTTCCTTATCAATGTATGAACCCTCTTTGAACTTGAACACTAGGTGTTCAAGTCCAAAGGGTTGATCTAGATTTTTGAGTTGGACCAGTGATCACCTCATACCATCCTCATAGATGCGATCACCTAATTGGTTGGTTCTAATATACTCCAATTGTGTTTTATAGGGACCTTCTTGTGTCTATAAATAGGCAATGTGTGAACTACATGCGGGTCTCTCTATGCTAAAAGACATGTCTAAATCACTTGTGTCAGAACTTAGTGTGTAGGGATAACCACTAAGTTGTTGTGCCCAAGACCTAGCTGTATCCTTGACACTAGCTTCAGATGATCTAATGCTTAGTCTATCCCTGCCTAGGTGTCTACCAGATCTTAAGTTCATAAGCTTAATCTACTAGTCCAAAATTTTCCCTTTGTATTGCTCAAAATCCTTTGGAGCCCCCTTGGCTTCCCAATCCCACTTGAAGGTCAAAAACTTATGCCAAATGAGTTATGTCAAATCAAGTTCCTAGGGGTCAAAATAGGGAAACAAGATCTCACAATACATGATATCTTGGAAGTATTGGTGATACTTAAGAGCAAACGATGCATGATACTTGAGCCAAAATGATACACAATACTTGAGCCAAAATGATACACAATATTGCCAAGCCACGATACATGATATGATACACGATATCTGAACTAAATGATACATGATACTCACACTCAGACGATACGATACTAGATGGTCATGATACATGATACTTCTCTGGGACGATACTCAATACCTCTGTCACACGATACACGATACCACTTAGGGGCGATACCACTCTTACACGATACACGATACCTTAGGTCAGATGATACATGATACCAACTTCGTGTGATATGGTACAGATAGGCTCACGATACATGATACTTGAGGATGCATGATATGATACTTGTCCTTGGACAATACAGGATATCAGTCCTGACGATACGATACCAACCTTCGGGATACATTATACTTGGGAAGTATCACAATACATGACCAGTCAATACACGATACCAAATGTTCTGCGATCGATACTTTTGTATTCACGATACATGATACACGATACTCAACCAAACAATGCACAATACACGTGAGGTATCATGATACATGGAGAGATGATACACGATACTGGACAAGTATCATGATGCAAGGGAATTTAGGTATCACGATACCTGAATTCAACAAACCACGATACTTGGAGTTTTTGAAGTCCAAATTCAAAATCTTTTAGAAAGTTGTGTACCTTGTTTCCTCCTTGTCACTTCTATGTGCATGTAGATGCATAATATGTATGCAATCTCATGACACCACAGTGGTGATACCTATCATAGGTCATTTCAGCCCGCACGATACTCACTTAGTTTTTGGTCTATTGAGAGTATTTCATAGAGTATTTCTTCAGTGCTTCAGCTTTGAACTCCTCTAGGCTTCTCGGGCCATCACTTCTAAGGATTTGTAAGAATTTTGTATCAAAATAAATATTTCCCAATTTTATTTAAAAGGATATAAAGGTTGGGAAAATCATGCTTTATGGAATATCAATATCCTCAAAGTTTCTCCCTTGTTGGTAGCTCCATAACATGCAGATGTGGCTCTCATGGATGGATGTAAAATCTCATTGTAAACCCAATCAAGTTTTCACTAACAATTTGGATTTCTATTTGTAGGAATCTATTTCAATAGGTTGGTTATCACTATGGAAGATTGTAATATTGATATCAAGGAACACAAACAAAGGAGATATGGGTTCTATGAATAAAAATTATTTTACAAAAATGGTGAGACAGTAAATGAAAACTACATCCTTTCACAAAAAAATCTTCCTTCTTCTTGTAAACAAGTATTGTTGATGCACAAAACTATCCTTGAAAACAAGTTCATACAATATCAATATAAGGTTGAACATGGCTCACATTGCTGCTAAAATGTATTCTCAATTCAAGTTCCAAAGATGTTGTGTCAATTAGATTCTTCCCAAGCTGAGTAACACGTGGAACACATACTCGTTTACTACTTAATGGTGATATAAATTTCTATGTATTTGGTGGTTCCCCATTAGAATCAAGTAGTCAATTCTTTAATGGCTGATTATTTACAATGTGCTCTGGAATGGTAGAAAACAAAAGAAATGTAAAGTTGATGAAGGATTGCGTTCATTATTTGATAGAGTGAAAGATTTACCCCACATGTTCATTAATTGTACCAATAATAAGAGATTTTTGAAAACATTGTTTTCCTATTCTCAAAGTATTGGTCAATCTCTTGGTTGTCAGGAAATTTGTCTAGGATTTTGTCATAAGATGGACCTTATTTTATGGCACTTGTGAGAGCTCAAATATTCTGGCCATCTGAATACGCAAAAAATAAAAAAATTTTCAGAAGTGGTCAAAATAGCTTCATGCTATCCTTCATAATTGGGAACAATAGCATTGGTCACAGAAGCCGTTATGCCATTAAAGATGCTTTGAATATTGCAATGCAAATTTACTCAATTCTCAAGAAGTATCATCCTAATAAATGGAGGGATACTCTCATTTTCCTAGTTTCGTGTTATCCTTCATAATTGGGAACAACAACATTCATCATAGAAGTTGTTATGCAATTAAAGATGCTTTGAATATTGCAATGCAAATTTCTTCAATTCTCAAGAAGTATCATCCTAATAAATGGAGGGATACTCTGATTTTCCTAATAAATGGAGCGATACTCTGATTTTCCTAATAAATGGATGGATACTCTGATTTTCCATAGTCTTTTTCATTAGGTAGCATGGAGTTTGTTATCTCTATTGGCTCTTGATGTATTACATTACCCCTAGTCATCTCATTGAGTGGAATGTCGTTTGTAATGTGTACAAGGTCTTGTATAGCTTTTGTACTATGGGATCTTGCCTCTTGTACATGATGTAACCTTCCTTCATTAATTTACACTTTTCTTTGCTTGTTAAAAACAACAATCATAGTAGCATGAGAGATATCGAGCATGATTCGATTGGGTGATAAATTGGTGGTGATAAATTGAGCAATGAGCAATGTGTCCACTACTTTTGGTCACTAAATGTGTCATCACTTTTGGTTATGGATTCTACAGCTCGATTATGCCTGCTTCATGTCATTTAATGTTTGTGGTTTTGTGCTAACTCATACCACATATCTTAAGTGCCACAACAAGTTTTCGATGAATTATGTGAGAAGTTATGTCATTTGATAGGTGGAATATTTATTTGTGGCTTGTGTGTAGACAATGGTGGTGGAGCAAGTTGGTTGACAACTAGTGGCACTTGAGGCAAGCCTGTAGTGTAGATATATATACCAATCTCTTATTCCACATGGAATATGACTACAATTTTGAGATTGTTAATTCATGGACACGCATGGCTTTGGAAGGTTCGTTCTCTTCTCCACCTTTACTTGATTTGCTAGTTTAGTTGGATTAAGTCAAGTCTCTATTTGTGTTGGCATTGCTCTTTGATTCCTTAGTTTCACAATTAGCAGCCTTTTTTTGCAAAAAAAAAGAAAAATATTTAATAGAAATGAGAAGAGAAAAAAGAAAAGAGAGTGTTTTGATGGTAGTTAGAGAGATATTTTTCCTCTTTTGTGGAGAGAGAATGAGAGTGGGTTTGAATTCTGCAAAGGAATCAACTTAGATTGGAAGTGTACCTAAGTAATGAGCTAGTAGTGGCTTTAGTTAGGTCTCTCTCTCTCTCTAGTGCACCTTGGGGTAGGTTGTTTCTAGTTTGCTTGTCAACTAGGGTGGTGGCTCCCATCTCATGTAAGCCCCTCCCATGACTCTAAACTCCCTCATCTAGAGAAATTACATATTTGTTGAGCAATCCAAGGTGAATAACATGTCTCTCCCCTTATTTGGTGTGTGTTCACCTACCGTATACTTGCAAAAAGAAGAGATTATTGATTTGAAAGTGTAGCTTATGAAAACATGCATAATTGGAAAATTCTTTGGAATCTATGAAATATATTAGAGGATGTTTGTACAAGGAATAGTTTCCTAGAGGAATTATCAAATGAAAATGCCATTTCTTGCCTATGAATCATATCCTCCTACTTGAAAATGAAGAAATGACTTTCCAAGCATTCCAAATAGGCACTTGGCAAGTTGTGAGATCGACATTATGTCTTTTCACATTGTTCTTAGACTTTATCTTGAACAAAGAGAAGCCAATGAAGCACTCTCTTTGGATAGGGCTTCCCAATATACCCTTCTTCCATTTTTTCCCTCAAAAAGATCCTATCATTAGTTAATAAAAAATATGCACATAGGGCTACATTCCCATTCTGGGATCAACTACAAAGTCATATACATGGGGGACAAACCGCCCTACACACGCAACTAACACAAAATAATGAGGATGGGTAGCTCCTAGGGGGAGGGAGGGTCAGGGGGATCCAAGCGGACAACCAATAGTTCAATCGGATAGTGTCTCCTTGATAAGTAAAGAAAGGGCCTTTCCTCCAAAGATGAAGAAAGGAAAGTCACCTAAAGAACCCTGAAGTCTATTCAATCATTCCCAAAGAGTGTGAATGAGCTCGAGCCAAAAATCCCAAACAAACTTAGTCGAGGAAATGGATTGCCACCCAAAGATGCACCAACACCTCGCTCTCCAAACAAATGAAAGGGCTAGGCTATTGATTAGCTCCTAGCAAGGGTCACCTTCCTCGCTCCAAGAAGAGACACCAAATGCTTTGTGTGGTGAGAAGGCACCCATTCTAGATTGTGAGGATAATACTATCATCCATGTGCTCGTAGCTGTGCGCATGACTAGTAAGCATACCACAGGTCACCATACCCCAAGAAATCACCTTAGTCCCCTTTCTTCCAGTCATAAGTCACAAGATATTCAACTAGAACTGTTGGGCCAATGGAAAATCCCATAAGTAGTGCTATTATGACTTAGTGTAGAAGCAACAACCCGTGAACCTAAGGGGTCACTGAGAAACCAATCACTGAAAAAGGATAGTATGGTGAGGCTACAAGCTACTCCATATGTGCTATCAAAATGAAGAGGGAAATTTGAAAGAGAGGTGATGATGGCACCAAAGCTTGGTCACAGTAGGGATGGTAGGTTGGCAAGACTAGAGGATATGACGGAAAAACCATGCAGTATACCAAAAGAAGGGAATAGTGGGGCTCTCGAGGGAGGATTAGGGGGTCACAACACTACCACTCTTTAGGATCCCACTATAATTGGGACAACGACTGAACCTCCCAAGCCCAAAGGCATCAATCACGATCGATCTAAATTTCCTTAGTGTTGGTAGCAGCGAGGGCAGTCAAGGTGTTACGAGACAAGGAAGCCATTGGTGAGAAGCACAACAGAGGGAGAGTCAAGCAAGACCAAGTATGCATAGCAATCAACGAAGATTTGACAACTAGGCCTACCCTTGTGTAAGGAGTGTTTGATGTAGTATTCGATGACATCTATGGCTAGATGATGTTCTTGCAAGTGTAGTCCTCATGCCGAATCTGTCATCACTTGATCCTAATATACTAGACCAAGAACGTCCGAATGTGGTAGTCATAGTTGATCAACATGGATTGATTGTTCTATTGCAAACAAATGCAACAGGTGAGTGGATCTAGGAATGAAAATCTTACAGTGGTACTCCTAGAACCCTATAGAGAACATCTCCTCAAACGTTTGCTTGTAGCAAGTGGGTAAATATTTGATGCATGCATGCCAGACATAGATGGTGTTGATGGAGGGGGTTCCACTTATATCATATGCCAGATTGTAATTTCCTTTAGAAAACCCTAGGGATGAAATATAGGGAGCTTGGACTTTATGGCACGTATTGCTGTTCTGATGTGGTGATGAGGCGTTGATGTGATACGTTCTAGAAATTAGCAGACTTGAGAACCATTTCTTCAAGATTGGACATTGATTGGATTTGTATTGCTACCCTATCATCATGATTCTAGCCTATATGTTCTGCCTACTTGAGCCAATCTGGGGCAATTTCAAAGGTGTCTCTGCCCTCTTCAGTGATGTGCCCTCCAAGGATTGGCATGGGTTTGTATGGTTGTTCAAAGGATTCTTCGATAGGAATTTTCACTACTGGGTCGGACTCTAGGTCTTCAATTGGAGAAGGTGGCCTCTCATATTGTAATAGCCTTGCTTGGATTTCTTCAACCTATTTCCTGAGGTTTTCCACTTGCTTTGTAGTTTGTGGGAGGGTGGCAACCTCTGGCCTAGATGTGCTTACTGTGATTAATTGCTTCTTGAGGTCTGTGCACTTTGTTTCCAGCTTCTTGTATGAATCTAGAAAGCTAGCATGTTCCTTGAGTAATATCTTGATGTCATCTGAGGGAACAACTGGAAGCCCTGTGGGACTGATCACTGTGCCTAGTGTCCCTTCCATAGCGGCCTCAAGATTATAATTGGTTTGCTATTGTAATCTCCTATTTTCTTCTAGCGCTATGGACATATGCTTCTTGAGAAGCCTTAGATTCCTTCGTAGTTTTGCATTGGTTACATTTCTCTCATGTAGCATGTCCTCCAAGTCTTTGAGAGCTTGGTTATCCACATCGAGTACCTTGGTTCCAATTCTTTATGAGCTTGTTGTAGTGTGAAGTTGTAGCTCAGTGATGAGTAGCACCTCCTTTAATGTCAATCCGGGAAGACATGAGGATGGTATGAAGACCTCGAACAAGTGATGGCACAAGTGTGTGAGTGAGAAGCACACAAACATGCACACACATACACACACACGCGTGCACACACGACAAGACAAAGAGAGAAGCAATGGAGTTCTTTAGATTACTCAAAAAGTCTCATACAAGTTCAAATCTACAACAAGCTAACCTGAAAAATGAGCTCTCTAGATTTTTTATAGTTTTTGACTAGCTTTGGCCCTATCCAGACCTAGTGTCCGGCCTAGTTAAAAATTAGGTTCTAGGGCCTATTTGAGGGCTCAAACGGAGTCTAAAAAATATGAAAATTGATAGGTAGGTACTTCTAATGCTCCTCAACCTCAAGGACTTCTTGGCTTGCACAAAATAGAGCTACAAAAATATGAAATGGTATTTACAATGGCTTTTAGTCATGAAAATCAGTATTTTTGTAGGGATTTCTTCTGAAGATTTGACATACACTTCCTGGAGCTCCCTACTTGCTCCTTCTTCTTGTGTGTCCACCTCTTTGATGTGCTCCTGTGCTTTGTCCTTGACCTTTAGCTGCATGAAAAAATGTTAGGCCTATTTGCCAGATCTGCGTTGATTGCTTTGCCTGCTTCTTCCTTGCTCTGACTCCCGTCTTTGGCTTCCTTATCTCGTAAGTCCTTGACTGCCCTGACCATTGCCAACACTCCCCCCTCTCTCGCGTCGTCGTCTCTGACAGACCCTTGCTGAGCGGACCGTTGGATGTAGTATTCCACAACATCTGTCGCTAAGTGGTGTTCTGTTAATCTCAGTCCTTTTGCCAAGTCGGTGAGTAGGGCATCCCACTTTACTGGCCCAAGTACCTCCGAATGTGGCATGCGTAGCTTCTCTGAGTGTAGAGCCTGTTCTACCGCAAATAATTGTAATAGATGAGATGGTCTGGGTATGAATATCTCTGAATGATATTCCTAGAACCCTGTAATAAACATTTCTTTAAACGTTTGTTTGAAGCGGGCTGGGAGATACTTTATACGAGCATGCCACGCATATACAACGTTGATGGATGGTTGGTGCTCATATCATAAACAAGATCTTGGTTGCCTTCGTTGAATCCGAGAGCTGAAAGGTGAGGTTCTTTGACATTTCTAAAGGTCTGAAATGTAACCAGCATTAGCTCAAATATTTTGAGGCACATCTGTGCCATGATGTCTGGTACATTCTTGAATCTGACTCCCCAATGCCGAATGGCTGAAATCATGTATGCAACTGTGGGTTGGCCACGAAGTGGTGCCAAGTACACATAGTTTAGCCACTTGTCACATCCTTTAACTGTCAAAACTATTTTGGTATACTCGGGCCATGATCTTCATCGAAAGATTGGGCAGTAGCAGGGGTTATACTTGATGTATAAGGGCATATTATTCCAAGTGCGCACCATCTCGGGGTATGTTTCGAGTAGGCGTATCCTCCATGTAGGTTGAAATATGTTGCCGTGCGTTGCACTTGCAGGAATATCATCTGGTGCAAATTGTGTTGCCGAAGTTGGTTCTTTCGTTGTGCGTTGCTTTATCTCAGCATTATAATCTGCCATTAATACACAGAATGGAACATACAAATCATCTGAAGTACCAATCCACCGATGATGGGAGAGGTTTTTGAAGTAATCCGATTTGATGACAACCTCTTCCAGTCGGGACATAGACTGTATCTGCACTGCAACTCTATCATCATGGGTTGGACCAACCTTTTCTAATTTTTACATCCATTCAGGAGCTTCAGTCTCAAATGTGTCCATTCCGTCTTCTGTTTGCTTGCCTCCTAGTACAGGCATGGGTACATAAGGGTCCTCGAAAGTCTCCTCAACTTCAATTTGAACTAGGCCCTTTGGCTTCGGCTCCACGAGGGGAGAAGGTTGACGCTCATATTGGAGAAGTTTATTTTTGTAGCTCTGCCAGTTGTGCTCTCAGTTCTACTACCTCTTCGGATGTGTCAGCTATGGCTGCTACCTCTGGTGGTGGCACTCGTTGAGTGGCTAACTGCTTTCGTAACTCATCATGCTCTGTTTCTAAGGTAGCATATGTCTCTATTAGATCAGTATGTGTGTCCAATATGATTTGCATGTTGTTGGAAGGTATGGCTTTGAAACGCTCTGGGTCGATCTCCCGTGGTGATCCTTCCATTGTTGCTTTTAGGTTTTCTTCATTTTGTTTCTGTAGTCTTTTATTTTCTTCTAGCGCCACTCACATGTGTTTCCGTAGTAATGTGAGATTACGTCGAAGTTTGAGATTGTCGATTATTTGGGCGTGCAGCATTGTGTCGAGTTGTTGTTTTTCCTCTGTATTGTTGGGGATGTAAGGGTCATGTGACCTTACCCCCATATTCATATATATACATCATATATAGAGCATTGCCTCAAGAGAGATCATTATGTGGGTTTCGAGGCTCCCACGCATATCCGCGCGTCGTTCCTCTCTTCTCTCTCGTTCCATCTCCTCCTTCCTCCTCTTGTTCTGCACACCAAAGCCCTTCATTGGTATCAGAGCATGCTGAAGGCTGGTGTGCAAGAAGCTTCAATGGAAGCTTAGGTGAGAAGAGGTAGAAGTGCAGCTCGGCATCTCTTGACAGTGGTTCAATATTTTGGCTGTAACTTGAGCTAAGAAACTTGGATTGATGCGTTTTAAAGTTCTGTGCGTAGCTGACACAAAGAGCTACAACTTCACAGAAGGACACAGAACCTGGTTTGGACTTCTAAAGTGCCGAAATTTCGAAAAATGCAGACTATTGTAGAAAGCGAATCTACATTCACTAAGATAACAGGTCGGTTTTTTTGTCATAACTTGAGTTGTACAGTTCAGAATGTGATGATTCAACTTGCTGCTCGTAGCTTGAAAAGATAGCTACAATTTATAGAAGAACTCAGATCCAGATTCTGAGTTTTAGGTTGCTGAAATTGCAGAATACAGAGCAGTACTGTTGCAAGTGAAAGTGAAATTGACAACAGGTGCTTGTTTTGAGCATATCTTGAGCTATGCACCTCCGATTGAGGTGTTCTTTATCTCGTTACGTAGCCAAGAGTTAGATCTTGAAGTTTGCTGGAGCTCAAAAGTTCAGAATCAGAGGCTATCACCTGTCAAACAGCAAAACACAGAGCAGCACATTTATGCTATAAGAACCCTAATTGCACTTGGAGGTTGAATTTGCTTTGGAACTTCTTCGAGAGAGAATTTTTGGTGTGCAAGCTCTTATTTTCAGAGCTTCAAAGCATTGTACATGTATGATCATTGTGGTAGCTCCTCCATATGAGAGTAGAGCATGATCTTGTTACGTGTTTGGCATGTAAGATGACATTGTGGTATACTCTTTTTTGAGGTTTATGTCATCATGAGTTCGATCATGGATGTATAGTGGCATTGTGGTCTATATCTTGCTTATGCCACTTGGTTACGGATTTACTTTCCGATTGCACACAATTCTGTGAGAGTTGATTGTGTTTCTTGGTTGGTACTTGTATCGTTTGTTTTCTTTGCAAGTACATGATCCAGATTGGAGCCTCAGTTACACATTTGTTTGTCACCATTATTAGCATTTGGTCATTGATTGATATATATTTGAAAGTGTGATTCTTGGCATATGTGGATGGTGATTCCCACATGGTTATTTTGTTTCTAGAGTCCATTTTACAGAGGAAATGCTGTCGAAATTTTGACAGCTTTTATGCTAGAAAGGAGCTCTAGTGGATCTTAAAGCTTGTGTGATAGCTTTGGATTGTTGTTTGTCTCCATTCATTTGGACTTGGTCACAGGTTATTTGTGATAGGTTGGACCATCATGCAGGATTCATTCTTGAGTGGGAGGTGCATCACCATTGTATTGGCGTGTATTGCTATTAGTTTTTGGCATATGTAGTTGCCATTATCTTTGGTTGGATCAGTGACAGGTGGTGGCATATTACTCATTGTTCTTTTGCTATTGGTTATCTTGTTTGATTGCTCAGTTTACAGGGGATAATCTGTCGAATTTTTCCCAGGATTCTTTCACATCTACTTGATCAGTTTGGAGACTTGGTGAGTAGGCTTATGCTCATGGTTTTGTGTGCATGCTAGATGCATGGTTATGTGACAGGTGGTTCACATGGTTCCTTCTCCATCGAGACATTTGTGATGTGAGTTATGCATATGGATATGCAGGCATGATCCTATTGACGATAGAGTACTATTTCTAGTCTCTTGTTACATTGCTAGTCTATTGGATTGCCAGCATGGTGTCTTCTTGATTTGATGGCACTAACTTTCCGAGATGGAAAGCTCAGATGTGGCATACATTGGTTCGTGCAGGGTTACATATGTGCATAGAGATGCACAGAGGCCTCGTGACATGCCCGACCACGTATGGATGGATATGGATGCATTGGCCAGCTCCACTATCTGATTACAACTGTCGATTCTATATATGAGTCTATTATGTAGGAGGAGACGAGTAGTGCATTATGGCAGAGACTACATGATATGTATGTGAGTCCATTGACTCATGTGAGACATAGATCACATCGACGACTTCGATGTTGGCATTGTGGTCGTGAGGGCCATATTCGACGACGTTGCTTCAGACGGATGCGACGATGACGTCAGAGGTATGCACGTGATGCAGGACAGGTAGTGGTTTTAGGAGATTCTATGGCAGTTGATTATGCCAGTGATGGTGATATCACTTTCTCCTATGGTTCATCTTAGGATTCCTCTTGTTCATTGGATAGCACACATATGGCTTGGTTTCTTGATTCCTTAGCCACTTTTCATATTACTCCACATCGTGAGTGGTTTTGTCGATTCTCAGGTGAGAGTCGTGGATGTGTGCAGTTGCCTGATGGTACGCCATATGACATTGAGGGTGCAGGAGATATATGCTTTATGCTACCTAGTGGAGCATCACTTATGCTCAGACATGTACGCTATGTGCCTTCATTCCCTATGAGCTTGATTTCAGTTAGCCAGTTACAGGAGAGTAGATGTTATGCATTCCTTGGTGAGCATCATTTTTAGTTGCAGTTGGGACAGCTTATGCTTATCAGAGGTGCCAGGATTGGGCACATGTATCCACTGCAGGTACTTCATGTGAGAGACAGTCTCGTCTCAGTGGGAGTTAAGCCTTATGTGTGATGTGAGACTCGTCATGTCTCATTTTGCCTACCTACACATAGGTCTAGTGACATTCATGTTACATATATATGGCAGGATTCAGATGCTCAGATGGATGCACATGTAGAGCGTGTTTTGGATGCTCATGATGCTTATGTAGAGCATGGTTTGGTTGATCATGTGGATGCTCTTATGGAGCACACTTTGGATGATTAGTTGGATGCTTTAGAGCATGATGTGGATGCTCATGTAGAGCATTATGATGATACTCATTTGGAGTGTGATCATCAGTTTGATCTTGGTGTTGATGTTGTGCAGTTTGCTCATGTGGAGCATGATGATACACTTGGTGTGGTAGAGCAGGATAGCTCTTATGATACACAGTGTATGCCAGAGCATACTAGCTCTCAGGATGCACAGCTAGATACATCCTTGGTTGCGAGCATGGCTGATTTAGATGTTGAGGAGTCAGCAATTATGCAGTCATTCTTGGATTCGCTCATGCCAGATGTTGACAAAGATATATCAGGACATGTTGGTCTTGATGATAGTGCTTTGGATGCCTTGGATATAGGCATGGCCGACATACTTAGGTTAGCCAGGATAGCACATGTTTCGTCAGCATTCGGGAGTCTGATGTACGAGTTGTTATGCTCGAGACCAGACATTGGAGTTGCGATTGGAGCATTTGCACTTGGAGTTTTCAGTCGTTCGATGATTGACACAGGCATAGAGCAAGTGGGAGCTTTGCAGGAACTCCATGAGTTCTTACATCAGTCATATGTGAGCTCGACTCTTATCGATACGAGTCTAGAGCAGTTTGAGGTGCATGGATACACCTTGTTCGAGGCAGTTGGTGTAGGCTGATCTGGTATGGGTAGAGATCCGGACTCTTCCTGTACATTATTGTATAGTCCTACATCATTCTTTGTATATGTTACCACTTATGGTCACATTGACCCTTAAGTGGGAGATTGTTGGGGATGTAAGGGTCATGTGACCTTACCCCCATATTCATATATATACATCATATATAGAGCATCGCCTCAAGAGAGATCATTATGTGGGTTTCGAGGCTCCCACGCATATCCGCGCGTCGTATCTCTCTTCTCTCTCGTTCCATCTCCTCCTTCCTCCTCTTGTTCTGCACACCAAAGCCCTTCATGTATTTGGGTGGGGGGGATTGGCCACTAATTGATCATGTTGTGCCTGTAAGGTATCATACTGTTGTTGTAGTAGCCTTTTGTCCTTCTCCAAGTTGATGAATCTTTCTTGTAGCATTTCATGGGTTCTGAACAAGCTCGTATGTTGAGCATCTAAGTGCTAGTAATGATGTTGTAATTGAGACATACATTGATACAAAGTATTGAATACATTATTGACATGAGTGGATGTTGGGAAGGTGTTGAAAGCAGGAGGGTAGGGAAAAGGGAAAGGGAGTGTGTATGATGTGCTTGAGAATGGTGAAGTAGGTGGTGGAGGAATGGGAGATTGTGGGAATATGGGGGGAGGGAGAGGTGCGGAAGTGGGTGATATGTCCATGAAGTCATATGTGGATGCAGTCATGGGAGTGATTGTATACATGGGAATGGTAGGTGTGGTGATGGTCGTGAAGGCGTATAGTGGTGTGTGCAGTTGTGTATATGAGCCACCGAGAAGTGTGACAGGGGGGATGGGATTTTCGGTGACCACAGTTAGAATTACAGTGTCCGATGTGGCATTTACAATGGTGGTCATTTCAAGTTGTGCAGATTGTGAAGGTTGACTCATAGTCTGTGCTTCGCTATGGGTAGCGGAGACTGTGGCTCTAACAGTAGTGGTGATAGTGGTGGTAGGAGGTGAAGGTGGTGGAGTTGGAGGGGAGGGTGGTAAAGGTGGTGATGGGGGTGCACTTGAGGTATGGACTTCATCAGTGTGATGAATGGAGTGAGCTATGCCAGTGGTTGTGGAGGTGGTGCCATGTGGTTCTGTTACCAAAATATTAATATGTTTCCCTGGTCTGGGGGGACATCTCCCGTGTTGTCGCTCGAATCTCCGTGAGTGTGCAAGGGTGGTGTGCACGGTCTCTGATACTCCTAGTGCATCAGCAAGCATGTCAAGGGTGGCCCGGTATTGGTCATCTACACCTTCTTCTTCAAGTATCTGGTTCATCAAGGCCTTTCCTGTTGCCAAAGATAGTCTATGTTGTTCCTGAACCAGGTTGATAGTATCATACAGTCTTTTTAGTTGCTTCATATAAGTTGGGGCTCCTGCAAGTTCAGGTAGAATGAGTTGCTCATATTCTTGCTCCCCTTCATCGGATGGCCCTTCCGGTTCATCATCTTGTTCCTCGCCCACAGTCTCCTCCTCATCTTCATCTACTTCGACCACTTCTGGTTGAGTTAGATGGGGCTGATCCGTGACGGTTTGTTGCCCACTTAATTGCTCTACTTCAACTTCCAAATTAGTTCCATTAATTATCCTTGCTACCTCCTCATCAGTCAAATCCTCTAGCGTGAAGCCATGAGGGAACTCTAAATCAGTGGGTATTGGTGGGAACACCAGATTCGGTCCTTTTGCACTATGCCATGGTAATCTGATGGTGAAGGGTTGCACACGCCTTTGGAGTCATGGAGTTGTGTCCAGTGTCAGTGTAGCACCTCGGGCATGTGCACAAGGCATATGAACAGCTCCCCTCATTTTCTTGGATGGAGGCCCTACGGCTGATAGTCTTCGTTGAAATTCTTGCACCCTAGTCCAAACAAGTGCCCTTTGAATTGGCACATCATATGCCAAGCATCGATATACAATCCTCATGAGTGCGCAACATCCATAGAGGACTGATTTTTTCTTCTTGTACCACCGTTGGTGTGCAAGATGGATTTGGTCAATAATCCAATGCGACTTGTTAATTGTCAGATTGAAGGTGTCTGCTAAGTATAAACTGAACCAAATTTTCTTGGGTGGCATTGTGAATCTTTCTTGAGCAGGGAACGTGAAGTGTTGCATGCACATTCGGAGGTGAATGGCAATAGTTGGTGTCATTGCCACCATATCCTTAAGTTTAGTCAAGTTCTTGTTCTTCATGTTGTTTGGGATCATTGTCTCTTTTTCTGTGGGGATGTGCATACCTTTCATTTCTAGAGCTTCCCTTACCAAATTGTTCGTCAGTTTGAAGCACTTCAGTTCATTACCTCTTGTAAGAGACGGAAGTACAAATGTGATGGACCCTTTCTTCTCTTTACTGGGAGTGAGGGTGCTAATCAAGTATGAACACCTTAGGAAGTCCGGCTTGGGTAACTGAGCTTTGAAGTAATCAAATAATCCAGCCTTCTTTCATATTGGTTGCAACCCGTCACTGTTTTGAAGCCTCTCAAACTCTCGTGTAAAGAAGTGATACTGGCCCTAGCGTTCGTTGAACTCTATCTCAGCCTCCCACAAATAGGTGCCTTCTCCAAGGGGTCCTGCAACTTCACTGAACCACTGGGAGGTCTTGCTTACTGACGATGTGTGCCCTTGGGGGGGATTCTGAATAGGTATGACATGTAATGCCCTCAATGCCTGTGGTCTTTCCTTCAACTCCTCCTCAATAGGGAGACTTTAAATGTCCACTATCTAAGGACTGGTGCCTGCCTGGGAGCTTGTTCCTGCAGCCTCGGCCATATTGAGGAAATCGGTCGCCGGTTCTGTGAGAATATACAAATGAATGTTAACATTGCAAATGGACACAGTGGTCATGTGTCCCCGTTACAACATTAACATGATGTTAGACAGTTATTTAGTGCTCATGTGGTTATGAGTGTGAAGTGTGGTTAGCAGATGCAGGGTTCCTATGTGCTACTTGGGGTGTTGGGGTGCACTGTGGATACAGTTAGTAAGCGGAGATGGCTTTACAATGGAATCAGGTGGTTTATTACAAGGTTTGGGCTGCCAAAAATAGTGGGTGGCTTTCTTTGTTGATTTTGTGTAGACTCTGGTGGGCTTCATAAGAATGTTTGCTTGTAAATGAGGCTTTTTAGGGACCCATTTACAAGTGATTCTACTCGTACTCCGGGACAAATATGTGTTTGTTCATGTCAGATAAGAGTGGATATCTTCTGTTTGAGTGCATGTCTCATGTTGTACATGGTGTGGTTTATCTGTGGCTATTTGAGCCCGCAAGCAAGCCTTAGGCACCCAAATTTGTCTTGGTTGTGGGTCAGCCTTCATTGACCTCTTGGGTACCCAGATATACTTTACTTTCGTAGAAGGTTTCTGTCATTGACCGCTAGTATGACGTTTAGTCGGTGGTGGTGATTCCCAATCCTATGAGGTATGCTTCTACAGGATTGACATTTAAGTTCAATTCTCGATAGTAAGAGAGTTTAACAACACTAGTGGTTGCACCTGAATCAATCAAGGCTCGTACAGTTCTTGCACTATTTCCTTGTCCTATTTCTAAGGTCACAAAAGGGCGTCGATCAATTACTCTATTAGAACCTACACCTGAGACTTCGCACATAGCCATATGATATCTTGGATCTGCATAGGCATCTGTCCTAGGATGATCTCTGCCCTGTCTCCTCAATTTCATTCTTCGGATGCATTCCAGTGCTTCTGCCTATGCTTCTTCTCGGATTCGCTTTTCCTCTTCTTTACGTTTCTTTGCAGTATTGAGTCGATGTAACATCTCCTCCGTGAGGGGTTCTTGGTATAACTTGACTCTACATCCGCTAATGTAACTAGGAAGAACATCACCCTCTAGTGTAGCTAATTTTGAACTGCTCCACTCGTTAAGATCCTATTTATGATCATAGGTCCATAGCCTCTCTTCTCTAATTTCCGTGCATGTTGCTTCAAAGTGTAGACTAAGACTAGGTCTCCTGCTTTCAAGCCCTTATCCTTCACATGTGCATCAAAATAAGCTTTTTGTCTCTTCTTGGCTGCATAAATTCCTACTGCAGCTCTTAATCTTGTTTCACCTAATCGTTCAGGATCAAAGATTCTAGAGGAGAGCTCATGGCCTGTCCAGTCATGCTCTTGTGCTACTTTCAATGTAGGTATCAAGAAGTCCAATGGTAGCATTGCATTTTGGCCAAATACCATCTGAAAGGGTGTGGCTTGTGTTGAGAATTCCATGCTCCACCCTTTTGTCCAAAGCTAGTTTCATTCACATGCAAGTTCACTTATCCCACATGCAAGGGAATTCTCCCAAATTCCATACAAGCAAGGCCTCCCTTCACTCCTCATAAGTTATTCCACTCTAGCTCATAGCCAAGAGTGCACTTGCACTCCTCATGAAGTCTCCATGCTCATAGAGCACTTCATGTAAGTGATTGTCATTTTCATTTTAATTCATTCATAATGTTTTGTTATCTTTTGTTCCTTCCTCCTTAGCTTGTTTGATGTGTGCATGTGAGTAGAGTAGGAGTAGTCCTTTTTCATTTCAACATGGTATCAGAGCATAGGTTCATTTTCTCTTTGAGTTTATGTTCTCATTTTTTATTATCTTCATCATTGTCATCTATGCTATTCTTAATCCCTCCCTCCCTCCCTTTTCATATCTTTCTAATAAAGTGCTTCTAAGCACTACTATTACTCATTTTCTTTCATTTTCGAATGTTTCTTCATTTAGCGTTTGTGGTTCTTTATCATATTTGTCATTAGTCGCTTTTAGCACTACCATTTGTAATGACAAGTGAGTGCACTTAGGCATCTCCAAAGAAGCTACCATTGTGACTATGCTTGTAAGCAAAGTGAGTGCACTTAGGCATCTCCAAAGAAGCTACCGCAGCATGAAGACTAGTTTCATATTTAACTCCACACTTATCATCTTTTCATTGGCCATGTCCATACTCTAATGGACGAGAATATATTTTGGTGTCATCTGTTGCACTCCGATTCTCATACATGAACATTTTGCACGGACCTCTTGGCGGCTAAAGATGAGGGTCAAGAGGAACGAATGGAAGAGTGGAAACACGGGGACAATCTGGGAACAGGTGAACAGAAGTCCTTCGAAAACTATGGATAAGGAAGCTCCATGACAGAGAATCAGGCACATGCTGAGGCACCAGAAGAAGTGCAAAGAAGGAAGACTCTAAGGTTGTGCAGCTTCTCCGATTATGACGCTACAAAATCATTTAAAAATAGTTCGTATGCTTCCAGTGATGTGCCATAAACATGGAAACTAGTCCGCCAGCTTGAACTGTTAAGATGACAATGGCATCTTCCATACAACAGCAGCAGCAACTTCTTCAACCTCCGTCACAAGGTACGACTCCCCAGCCTCCTACAGGAGTCGGGACTTCAGGGAATCTGAAATGGGACCGCAGCCAAAACTCCCCCCTCCTCGCGCTCCGTAGCAACCTAGTCCTTCCACAACTGCTGTGTCCGGATCCCTTCTGATAGAATCCGCTTTGTATTCTCAACTTCTGGAATTTGAGGCTAGAGTGGACGCCATCCTTGCTGTTGCCATAGTTGCAATGTAGGCAGAGCTCCAACTTGCACTGTTACACCGAAACTCTATGTGCACGAGACAAAAATGGCTCTGTCTGAGGACTGAGCCCGAGGAAAATGGCGGTGGATGTTTCCTTGATGAACATGCCATTCTACTTTTGGAATAGGTGATCTTCACGTATCATGATATGGCAAATAGGATGAATGGTAATCAATGATGTCATAAAAATAATGTTCAATGTACCAAATCATTTGGGTCCCGCTTCCCACTTGGATAGATCCGGATTCACACATCGGAGATATATGATGTGGAATTCAGGACATCTAGACTTCTTTTGATTGTACTGAAAAAAAATAATCATTTGACTCTTAAAAATTGTAGTACACTATGTGCACGATGCTCATCATATGCATCAAGCTTAGATGTTGTATCTACTTGGTGGACTAAATTTACCACACTTGTAGTATGAGATATGCATTCAATCTTTTCAAAAGATTATTTCCCCCATTGTAAAGGGAATAGACACTGCCATCTTAAAAGAGTGCTAATACCTTCCCTATGGCTTGCACATACATAGTTTTTCAAGCATATGGCAAGGAGGATCAAGCTCTACACGTCAAAAGGCTACAAAACTCAAAATGCAAAAGATTCATCAAACAACAAGAGGAGGACCCTACCAAAGATCCCATCAATGGATCCAAAGCAACATTCAACGTCAAAGAACAAAAGGGCAATATAAACACTACCTACCCCATGATGTAAACCCTTGTACATCTCTAGGGATCCCATATGTCCCTAGATCCCATTAAAAACCACTTGGATCCCAAATGTCCAAGTATATGTCTTGGGATCCCATATGTCCCAAGATCCCAAGGATGCCATATGTCCCAAACTTGGATCCCATATGTCCAAGTTATGTCCAAGGATCCCATATGTCCTTGGATCCTAAAAACCAAATGGACTAAGTGATCCCATATGTCACTAGTCTCCCATATTAAAAACAAAAGGGTCATCACATGGAGAGGGGGTGTTGAGAATTCCATGCTCCACCCTTTTTTCCAAAGCTAGTTTCATTCACATGCAAGTTCACTTATCCCACATGCAAGGGAATTCTCCCAAACTCCATATAAGCAAGGCCTCCCTTCACTCCTCATAAGTTATTCCACTCTAGCTCATAGCCAAGAGTGCACTTCCACTCCTCATGAAGTCTCCATGATCATAGATCATTTCATGTAAGTCATTGTCAGTTCCATTTTAATTCATTCATAATGTTTTGTTATCTTTTGTTCCTTCCTCCTTAGCTTGTTTGATGTGTGCATGTGAGTAGAGTAGGAGTAGAGTACCATTTTATACGCAACTCTGTATGCCCAAATAGCATGGTGTAGCTTTTTGTCCCAATCAAAGCGTTTATTATTCACTAGTTTGGTCAGCACATTGCATAGAATCTTATTTGTGCTTTCAACTTGCCCATTAGCTTGTGGGTGATAGGGCATAGACTTTTTGTGTATAACCAAGAACTCTTGGAGAATATTTTCACTAACTTCATTCAAGAAGTGAGTGCCTCTATCACTTACTAGCTCTATTGGTAGCCCGTATCTTGTGAACACATTCTCAAATAATAACTTCGCTGTCATTTGAGCATCGTTCTTTGTCGTAGCTTTTACCTCTACCCACTTGGTTAGATAATCTGTGGCCACAATGACGTATTCAACATGTGAACTCTTAGCTGGGGGGTTAGTAGGACCCACAAAGTCTATTCCCCATTTAGAGAATGCACGTCCACCCATCATAGGTTTCAATGGCATCTCATCTTTACGTATAGGGTACTGAGTTCACTAGCACACATCACACCTCTTCACATAGGTATGTGCATCCATGTGAAGCATGGGCCACCACAAGTCTGCAAATAGGATTGCCGTAATCACCCGGTCTCATCCAAAGTGTCCTCCTGCTACACCTTGATGAGCAGTTTCCAAGATCCTCAGATATTCGCTCTCATGGACACATAATCTAAGATACCCATCCTTTCCTCGTCTGTATAGATTATCTCCCATGAGAGTATAGTCTATAGCTTCTTGTTCTAAGCTCCTTTGTCTAGCCAATGTCATCTCTTGAGGGAATGTTTTTGTCCTCAGAAAGGCTACTAATGGTTCACTCCAATCTGGTACTAGAGACACTTGGTACAAAGTAGCATGCTCCATAGGTGGTCTAATACGATAGACTGGGCATTCCTTGCACAACTTATGGACATTTGCTTCCATAGTCGGCCAATGCACTCCGAGTCTCTTTAGTGTCTGTGGGGTTCTTTGCCTTGAGTAGTGTTGCTCTAATGCACCTACATGTGCTAGTTGCAACCATTTAGCATACTCATCCTCTTCCACACAACAAGAATATATTCCTTGATCTATATGCTTGTACATACTTCCTACCATGATATGGTACTTCTGGGATTTTACTACCTCCTCATCTTGAGTGTTTATTACTGGATGTTTAGGCCCGTATGTCAATACTGGCACTAGTCTCTTAGCCCACTGAGGTACAACTTCCAAATTAAACAAGTAAGCATCAGGAAGGTCATCTGATACTCCTTGTGGGGCCTCTCTGGTTGTGAGCCTAGAGAGATGATCTGCTCTCAAATGAGTCTTGCCTTTCCTCACCACAACCTCAAAGTCGTATTCCATTAGCATGAGAAACTATCTCACCAATCTACCTATATTGCATGGCTTGTTTACCAAGTACAACAATGCTTGATGATCAGTAAAAAAATTGAACTTATTTGCAAGCAAATAGTGTCTAAACTTTTTTACCGCATATACCATGCCTAATCCTTTTCGTTCAGTGGTTCTATAGTTCCATTCAACTGCATTCAACTCTCTACTGGCATAGGCAATTGGAAGATCCATATTACCTTCGCCCGTAGGTTGTGCAAGTACACACCCAATAGCATAATTGGATGTGTCCACGTGGACATGAAAGGGCTTATTCCAATCTAGTGTAGTCAAGATTGGTGCTGAACATAATCTCCATTTAAGCTCATTGAAGGAGTTCTCACATTCATCATTCCACTCAAAATTGGTCAGAAGTCTGTACAGAGGCTTTGCAATGATGGCATACATGTGTATGAAATGTCGGTAATAACCACAATGCCCCATGAAAGCTTGTACTTCCTTGACATTCTTTGGCCTAGGTAGTTCTGCGATGGCTCCCACTTTCTGTTTGTCAATGGATATTCCATTCTTTGACACTATATGTCCTAGAATCTTGCCTTGCCTGACCATGAAAACACACTTTTCTGGGTTCAGGCAAACTTGATATTCTCTACATTTGTCAAAGATTTTCCTGAGTTCAGGTATATGGGTCTATCTAATGTTGGAATGCGCACAGAGATCATCAACATAGACTTCTAAATTCTTCCTTAGGAATTCTTTAAACACATGACACATCAGTCTCTGAAAGGTAGTGGGTGCATTGGTAAGACCAAATGGCATTACCCTAAAGGAAAATATGCCCCACTTTGTAGCAAAGGCTGTCTTATGCTGATCTTCGAGAGCTATGGCCACTTGATTATAGCCACATAATCCATCCAAGAAGGTGTACACATCCTTGCCTCCTACTCGTTCTAGAAGGTGCTTGATAATCGAAAGCGGATAGTTATCTCAAATTGTGGCTGCATTAACCTTCTTCAAGTTAATGCATACACGTAACTTTCCATTCTTCTTGGGCACCACTACGATGGGGGATACCCACTCAATGTGCTCAATTTCATAGATGAATCCAGCTTCAACCAAGCGATCTATCTCTTCTTTGATCTTGGCAGCATAATTATCATTATAGGTGTATGGATTTTGCTTAGAGGGTCTGGCATCTGAGGTCATGGGAATCGTCTGTGAGCATATGTCTGTATCAACACCTTTCAAATCCTTGTAACTCCAAGCAAATACATCTTTGTATTCTCTTAGCAAGGTTATCAACTCATGCTCTTCTTCTTCTGTAAAGTCATGTCCTATGTAAGTGCATCTCTCTTCTCCTTCTTCTATGGCTACAACTATTTTCTTGGTGGTTTCTTTGTTATCTTAGGCCTCTCTTGATTGCACCTCACGTTTAGGCATTCTTATCATGACTCGTCTATCATCTATCTCATACTTTTTGAAGTTTTCGGGAACCTCAAACAAAGATTGGTCTTCATCTGGAGTGACTTCTCTCTTCTTTCTTTTCTTGCCCTCGCTCTTGGTGGTCACTTGTGTGGTTAACCTCACCTCATTTGTAAGTTCTTCATGCCTCTGAGGATGAACCTCTACTTCATAGAAATACTCCTCTTCTGATGCAAAAGGTGAGTCCATAATGATTGACTCTAGATCGGAGTCACTTGCATCCTCAAATGCATCAGTGCTAGGTTCACATTCTTCAATTATTGAATCACCCATAATTGGCTCTATTGAGAAGACTGAAATGTCATAGCCATCCTCATCATAGTGGGGTGTCCATTGTTCTTCATTGATGGCTACATCCATTGTTGCTAGAATTTATGCCCTATCGTGAGGTCCAAATTCTTCGTCACGAAATACTATAGGTGCATAGGTTGGGTCTTGAATTGATCTATGGGTCTCCTTTGCACCTATCTCTCTGGCTTTTTCCCTCTTCTCTTCTTCTACCGCTACTTTACACATCCACAAGTGAGTGTCTTCATGCATCCATGAGGATCCTGATCATATGGAATGCACTGACTCAGTATCATCCTTGGCTCAATGGATGGGATTCCATTGGATGGGAGGGACATCTCGATGAGAGTAATCCTTGAGATTAACTTTGGTCGTGACACCTAAGTTTTGCAAGTACAGAGAATTAGTTCCCCAATCCTGTACCACTTGCAACTGTCGCATAAATGGTCTTCCCAAAATCATCTCATAGGCATGATTTTTGCTAAAGTCACATATAGCAAAGGTATGCTCAAACTCTACACCACAAGTGGTGAGAGTTATTCCTTCTAACAGTCCTAAGGGTCTCTCAATGTGACCATCGGCTATCTGCAATTTCATTCTCGTGGGCCTGAGTGCTGGCTTGCCCCATCGCTTCCATAGGGAAGTGGTAGCAATTGCAACTCCTGCACCTGAATCCAAAATTGCCTTGGTTGTATATCCTTGATGAGTTATAGGGAGATAGGTGTTTCCTTCTTCTCCTTCACTCATGTCTCCTATTTTGTCCAAGGGTATTTCTGGTAGTGTTCTATGAGATCCTACCTGGGAACGAGGTTTGGCTATTTCAGGCACTTGGTTGGCTACATGTACAGATCTGGCCTAACCTTGAGTAGCTCTTCTAAAGTGAGGTTGCACTGCACTTTAGTGTTTTTCACTACCTCTGTGTTCCTAGGTATGACTCAGTCTTCATTTCTTACCATGACCGTGGGTGCTCTCATACAAGTAGACTTTGCTGCCCTTGGGCCTGTGAAATGGGATAGTTCCTGCAAGGAGTTAGACTCAAAGTCTAATCTCTCCTGAGATTGGGTACTCTCCTACTCCTCATAAATGGAAGAAATGTCTTGTGGGAATTGATCATGCATGTCATTCACAATTTCAATGGGAGGAGGAACTTCACTCTCTTTAGCCCATTTCTCTTCTTGAATCTCTCGCAAGAATTTTGGTGAATACCGATTCATAGAAGAAGAGGTGTCTAGTTCAGTGGAATTAGGCACATAAGCCTCCTGGGGGGGAAGGCTTATCCTTTCACTTGCCTTGTCCTTATTTTGAGAGGTAGGTTCCTTTTCTAATTGTGCTATTAACCTCTCCAATCTTTCTAACAGTCCATCAAAGTGTAACTGTGTCTTAGCTGAACTAGAGAAGTTAAAGAGGCGACTGGCTTCAAACATGGTTTGAGCCAATTCCACCATCTTAGCACAAATTTTAGTTCGTTCAAGCTCTAGTTTCGCTCTAGGGTAACACTTTTCATGGTCGGTTACATTTGGCCCTTCTTGGATTCTGGCTTGATATGCTCTAAGCATCATGTTTAGATCCTCGGGAGTGGGATCTGCTAAGACAGACCCTACTCTAGGGGTGGTGGAATTGTATGAGGTGGGATGGAAGGTGGTGGATTAGGTGGTGATAGGAATGGTGGTGGTGGGTTAGTGTGAGAGGGAGTTTGAGATGTGAGTTCAATTATCTTGGCTTTTGTTTCTCTTAGACTTTCCTTGAGTTCACTCATCTTCTTTGCCCATTGCCTTTTCATTCTTTTGTGGCTATCCTTCCAAGCTCTAGTCCTCTTCTTAGTCATGCTCTCAGTTTCACCAACCTTAGAACTCTTTTCCATGCCTAATCCTTGGTTTTGCTGCAAGGCTTGAGCTCTAGTGACCACTTGCACTGGTGTAGTGGAAGCTACACTTCCTGTAGAGTCTACAACTAACCCAATAATGTTGATAGGAGTGATTTTCGGTGCATTGTTAGGGTTCTTAGGGAAATCTCGCAAGAGATGTTCTTTCCCACACTCGGGATAAAAACCTTGAATCCTCACAGATTGGGTTTGTGTAGGTGCAGGCATAGGCCAATCATGAATGAAGTGATCTCCCTGACATCGATAGCATGGTCCTCTAGGCAATGGGGGTCTTACTTGCCTAGGTTGAGGCCTAGAGTTTGGATTTGCGTACATGACATTTGCATACTCCGGCTCCCAACTAGAGTCTCTCGGATCTTCATAGTAATATGACTCATTATGCTCAGGTGACTGCATGTAGTATGCCTGGGGGCTATCAACATGAGTAGAGTCAAAATTGTGATCACTAGGGTCACTTTCTGAAAGCAATGGTGTTACTAGCACTATGGCTCTATTCAGATTCTCTTCTGTAGCTGCGTACTTCACTGGAATCACTTTGGATGGGGTTGGAGGTTGCTGAGCTAACACAGGCTGAGGCCTTTGTTGGGCCTGATATTGTGGTTGGTAGGGTTGTTGGGGCCTAGCATACTGTTGTGATGGGTACTGGTTCTGGCATCTTCCTTGTTGAGGGTATGGTTGTGGGTACGTTTGCTTAACTGCTTGCTTATTGTATGGGCAATCTTGCACGGTGTGATTAGTGTATCTCTGTTCTATGGTGGAGTATTGGCTACTAGGATTCACTTGGGGTTGAGCCATAATGGGACATACATTCGCCATATGGTCACCTCCACAAGTATAGCATCTTTTCACTAGGGTGAATCTTGGTATTTGTTTGCTCGATACTCCTAATTTCTGAGCTACCTTCTCTGCAAGCTCCTCAATAGATGTGGATTGCATAAAAGTGAGGCTAGTAGAACTATCTGAATCTTTGTAGATTTTTGAAAGCTCTAATTCCTCCCCTAGGTTATCCTCGATGTCGATGCACATGCGTACACACTCTTCTATGGTTCTTGGGTCCTTCAAGTACACATATGATCTCAATTTGGTACTTAGCAGTCCATCTAGGAATAATGCCACTTGTTTTGCTGGAGTGGGTAGCTCTGGAATAGGACACTTCTCTAAGTACTGCCTAAACCTTCTTCCTGCAATTCTAATGGTCTCTTGAGGTGTCTGCTTGAAGCTGTGAATCAGTGAGGAAGTATTATGCCTTATGCCACTCTTAGAGAATTCAGTAATGAAAGCCTCTAGAAGTTGGTATATGCTCCTAAACTGTCTCCCATTTAGTGGTTGAAACCATGTAAGGGCTATGTTCCTTAGGGTTAGACCGAAAGCATTTTATTGCATGAATAGTTCCTCAACATGTTCAGCTCTCAAGACTTGCCTAAACTCGGCCAAATGATCATATGGGTCTCCCGTGCCATCGAAGTAACTCTTCATGGACTTAACCAGCTGGGTTGGCCTCAAGGTCCTAGTGTGTTCTCTAGGCCTTGGCAAAGGAAAATCATCCACATTTCTTTGGTTTCTTGGGGCTCTAGGTCTCTCAGTTTCCACTCTATCCGTCTCTGTTCTCATCCTTTCTCTTCCCAAGGGGTTGGCAAAGCTTACTTCTGGTCTATCTCGGCTTCTGCCCTATGAGCTCCATGAGCTTGGGATGTTCCAGCTCCTTAGTGTCCATACGAAACATTAGATCTTGGTTGGGGAAAAATAAATTCACCCTTAGTGTAGGCATGTCTACCATGTTCTCAGACCACAAAGATCCTCTCTGAAGTATTGTCTAAATAGGTCACTTTGCCTAGGCTATAAGGATCTTTGAATTCATAGATTGTAATCATTCCTACCTCATTTGGCTGATGAGGCTTATACCTCCAAAAGGCTTCATCGGTCTCTCGATTCAAAAGTAGATCTATGCTCTTATTGTCCTGGGAAACACACTCTGGTGTGATAATTCTAGTAAGAACTGATTTTCCTCGGGGGTTTTAGGCCCTCCACCTATGTTCCCTTGCTCTATGTCACCTAAGTCCGTCTCTGGGATCACATTCCCGAATTCGTCTGTCCTATCTGGGTGACTGGTGACTACATATATGGTTCCTGGTTTGTCCAGGTATGCTCCATTTTCAAACTTGACTACTGGATGTTCTATTCCAGTGGGTTGATCTGGACCACATATCTTCCTAGGCCGTCCTCATAGATGCAAGCACCTAATCAGTTGGTCCTAAGGTATTCGAGTTGCCTCTTGTAAGGGCCTTCTACCCTTTGTAAATATGGCACATCTAAACTTCCTATAGGTCTCTCCATACCATGAGACATCTCGGACTCGCTAGTTTTAGAGCTAGGGTAGTGCAAATAACTGCTTAATTGTTGGGCCCAAGACCTAGCAGTATGATTGACACTAGCCTCTGAAGACCTATGGCTTTGCCTATCTCTCCCTAGGTGTCATCCTGATCTAAGGTTCATATGCCTTAGTGAGCTATCCCAATTTTCCAAGTACAACCTCATTGTAGATCAATTTATATCACTCACTTGGTGCTTTTTTAGTTGATTATCGTGTTTTATGCTCTTGTCTGATATCACGTCGTCACGAATACTTGAGTGATTTTTCGCACTTTAAGTTGATCATCCCACGTTAAGTTCTTTCCTTAAGTTATGGATGACAAAGAGATTATGTTTCAACTTGAACTTGAGTGCTTAGGTAGTCTTCAACTTGATAGATACCTATCGTCACCTTGACTTACTTCTAGCACTACTCGCACTTAGGCTACGCTAGTAATTGACACGAAGAGTTGAGAATGATCCAACCTCAAGATGCTTATCCCTTGCTCGTTGGGGCTCAAGAACCCCGTTCTCAAGAATGCAAAATGCCCTTGCTCTGGATGCCTCTAGTGCTCTCAATGGACCTGTAATAGTCCCAAAGTTAGCTCAAGACTTAAATTCAAATGACATAACAAATCACTTTCATTCATGTAATTCAGATACCAATTTGCCCTTTGTCTTTATGGAAAATAATTCTAGAGAAAAATCCCCTAGTTTTGTTCCCCCTGGCTATGGTCAACTTCAAAATACTATATCTAATAATCCCCGAGCTTTCCAACAAACCCAAAATCATAGCAAACGGATTTCGTATGAGAAAGTTATGTCTGTTCAAGGTTCTGGGGTTAAAATAGGGTTCAAACAGGCTAGCAAGCAAACAGGGTCTTCTCAAACTATTTGCTTATGGCCTCCCTATGTGCCCTATAGCCCAATATTCATACCAAAAATTAGCCCAAAATCTTCAAATAAAAAACCCTAAAAAATTGGTCGAAAATGGCTGTCAATCACGATCGATAGGTCTGTCAATCGCGATTGACAGAGGTGTCCGTCGGGGCCTGTCAGTCGTGATCGAAAACTCAATCATGATTGATGGTATCAATCGCGATCGACAGAGTCGATCGTGGGTCCTCTCAATCATGATTGATGGTGTCAATCGCGGTCAACACTTTTTCTGCAAATTTCGGCGTGATTTCAATCGATTGGGATTGTGTCCGTCACGATGGACAAGTGGGCACGCGAATCTTAGTGTCAATCGTCAAATTTCAGTCGGTCGCGATCGACGGAGTCAATCGTGATTGACAGAGGTGTCAGTCGTGGCTATCAGTTGCGATCGATGGTGTCAATCGCGATTGACAGGGTCTGTCGATTGTCTTCTGTAGATCTTGGCTGTCGATCTCGATTGCGATTGACAAAAAAACACGGAATTTTTTAGTTTTGAAAAGTGATTTGGAATGTGCTCAAGATGTGTGTCATAGTGGTGCACTTTGTTTTACCAAAGGAGCATTTTTTCTGTCAATGGTGATTGATAGAGGTCAATGCTTCGGAGACTGTGCAGAGCTTTTTCGTACCTGTGCGGCCTGCTGGAGATGATGATACAGCCAAAACCTGCAAGAACACTCAAGAAACATGCAAAAATAGCGCACACAAATCGCTCTCTCTCACAAGTGAAATGAGGGAAATGGAAGGGAGAAGGTGATATGACCAAAAATTGAAATTTTTCGCGATGATGGAGATGGAGGTGGGAGATGGTGAGGATGATGATGGTGGTGGTGATGGTGAAGTAAGAAAGAGAAAAGTAAGGAGAAGTAAAGAAATTACCTACAACGCCAACATCACAACTCTATGTCTTACCATCACGCGCTCGTCCTCAAAGCTCAATCCCCAGCAACGGTGCCAAAATTTGGTGTAGCTCAGTGATGAGTAGCACCTCCTTTAATGTCAATCCGAGAAGACGTGAGGATGGTATGAAGACCTCAAACAAGTGATGGCACGTGTGTGAGTGAGAAGCACACAAACATGCACACATATACACACACATGCGCACACACAGCAAGACAAAGAGAGAAGCAATGGAGTTCTTTAGATTACTCAAAACGTCTCATACAAGTTCAAATCTACAACAAGCTAACCTGAAAAATGAGCTCTCTAGCTCTTTTTATAGTTTTTGACTAGCTTTGGCCTTGTCCAGACTTAGTGTCCAACCTAGTTAAAAATTAGGTTTTAGGGCCTATTTGAGGGCTCAAACGGAGTCTAAAAAATATGAAAAATGATAGGTAGGTACTTCTAATGCTCCTCAAGCTCAAGGACTCCTTGGCTTGCACAAATGGAGCTAGAAAAATATGAAATGGTATTTACAATGGCTTTTAGTGATGAAAATCACTATTTTTGTAGGGATTTCTTTTGAAGATTTGACATACACTTCCTGGAGCTCCCTACTTGCTCCTTCTTCTTGTGTGTCCACCTCTTTGATGTGCTCCTGTGCTTTGTCCTTGAACTTCAGCTTCATGAAAAAATGATAGACCTATTTGCGAGATCTACGTTGACTGCTTTGCCTGCTTGTTCCTTGCTCTGACTCCCGTCTTTGGCTTCCTTGTCTCGTAAGTCCTTGATTGCCCTGACCACTGCCAACAGAAGTATTCAGCTAGAGTGTTTCATTGTCTTCTTCCAAAGCTATAACTCGTGCTTGTAATCTTTGACTTCTGCCTAGAAGGCAGCATTCCAATCTTCTAGTCATGATAATCTTGTTGAAGTTGTGATACACATTGAATCATCATATTGAATGTAAAATTTATATTTGTAGATTCAAAGGGAATAGTGTTTAATGCAAGGGGAGTCGGAATGGGAATGGGAATGGGAATGGGAATGGGAATGGTGGATGTAGTGCATGATTGTGACAGTGATGTTGGTGGAGGGGGAAGCAGGGATGGTGGGAGCATGGGGGGAGGGGAGGTGCAATGAATGGAGAAATGTCCATAGGATTGGATACTGTGGTGCACATGGGAGCTACCATGTAGGTGGGGATGGTAGGTGAAGTGATCATGGTATCTATGTATATCAAAGTGGATGGATGTGCATAGTTGTGAACCTAACATTTGTGTGGTGGAAACACGAATGAAGTTTCCCATGAATGATACATAATGGGGTGGGCTGATGGTGATGATGGAGGTATAGGGAAAGATGGATGAGGTGAATGGGAATTATGGATCATGGGGAAGGGGAATGTATGAATGGGGGTAATCAGGGATACCTAAGCTACCCTCGATGGCTCTCGGATGTCCTTCTATACTAGGTATGATGGGGTGTCCAATGGCAGGTTCTACAGACAACAATGGAGAAGTAAAAAGTGGATTGCTGATAGAAGAAAAGAGGTTCGCTTGAGAGGTCGGTTCACAGAAGGAAAAAGAGGTTGATGAGGTAGTGGTTTGGGTAGTGGTTGTTAATACTACAGTGGTTTGTACAATGGTGGGAGGTGGAGGTGGGGGAGATGGGGGGTGTTGAGGTGAGATAGGTGAGGTTTGTACAAAGGTTGCTATAGTAAGATCTGTGGTGGCTATTGAGGTAGCCATTGGTTCTATGGTTGCTGGTGGCTCAAATATGGGAATATGTGTGTCTTTGCCTAGCGGTGGCCTTGTCTCCACTCTACATCGCTTGTATCGGATTGATTGGCATAGTGCACTCTGCATGGCCTCTTGAACTCCCAAGGATTTTGTTAGTAATTTGAGTGTATTGATGAGCCCAGGGTCCACCCCTTCATCTGCAAGGATCTGATCTATCAAGGCTTGGCTTGATGTGAATGAGACCTTACGTCGTTCTTGTAGTGCTTGAATTGTATTGTACAATCGTTGTAATTGGGGGGTGTATGCGAGAGCACCTATGAGTTCAGACACTTCTTGTTGCTCTTCATGATGTCTTTCCTCATGTTCATCATCACCCTCTTCATATTCTTCCCCTTTTTCATCTTCATCATCTTCTTCATCCTCATCAACTATGGTAACTAGCACTTGTGATGTGGTTGCTTGTGGTTGTGATCATTCCACCACTTGTTCATCACCCGATTAAATATTCACCTTCATAGGATCTGCTCAAAATCTTCATTGGTAAGTTCTTCCAAGTGTACTCCTCCAAGGAATTCAAGATCCTCTGGGATTGGAGGAAATATTAAGCTTTGGCTTTTTGAGCTGCACCTGGGGATGTAGAGTGTGAATGGACGTACGCACCGTTGTGGTCAAGCATTCCTTAGCGAGTACGAGAAACTTCAAAATCTCCAAAGTAAAAAGCGAGAAAACAAAAGATTTAGACGTAATCTCGATAATAATGAGATTACAGATATATCTTCTTTCACAGATTGGCTATATAGTCGTTTGCAACGCGCCAATGCAAATAATGAAGAAATTTCAGATGAGCAAAGAGAGTTAATGATAGGTTGTGAATGAAAGGTAATTTTATTAAAATAATATTTTCTTTTTTTCATATATGTATGTTAGTTTCTATTTACTAATTGAATTTATTTTGCAGGCTCAAATGTTCACTAATATGTGGGCTTTTGGACAACATATTAGAATCAAAGCCATTGATTCTTTACGTAAAACAGATGATTCTAGTATTGTTGCTTCTTTCAAGCAACTATCACGTGCTAGCTCAAAAGACACGAACCTTATAGATAGCAAACTTGGTTAGGAAGGAACTATTCTTGGTATCTACGAAATTTCATTTCGTACATTCAAACAGGTATAAAAAAGTTTATATTTTTTTTATAGAGTTATTTATATTTTTAAGCACCTAATAATGGGTTTTTGTTGTTGTATATTTTGATAGGTCATTTTGAAGGTTGACTGGTTTCGAGCGGAGTATAAAGGTAGTAATTCCACATTAAGAAAGGAATTATCTGGGTTTTGGGAAATTGATTCTTCCAAGGTAATGCGATCTACTAAAGAACCATATATTCTTCCTAGGCATATTGAACAAGCATTTTTTTATAAAAACCCAGATGCTCATCCTTGGTGGCAAGTCATTCATGTGCAACCTAGAGGTAGGTCATTGTTTGAACAGTTTATTGTTAGAGAGATCGAAGAAAGTCCTCTTGATGATTCAACATCAAATACTGATACATGAACATCTGAAATAGAAATTAGAATCATTATACGTGATAATGATACTAATCTTTTTGATGAAGAGGATAATTCTCTACATGCTGATTCTACTGATGAGGAAGAGGAATTACCAGAAATAGATATTAATCCATCAATAGATGATGTGATTCATGAGAACATAGATTTAACAATAGAAGAAATAAATGAAATCAATAAGGATAATGAAGATGAGACTATATTGATGTCTTACCAAAATGATGGCAATAATGAAAACATATGAGCAGATTAGATAGTAAATTCTACTCTAGTTATCGATCAATAACTTGAAGCTTCTGAATGGATATCAGATAATAGATTTTTTTATTAACTTGAATAATGATGAATCCTACTAGAGAGATGAAATCATGTTCTTCTAAGTTAGAACATGAAGCTCGGGGGTATGCCTAATTATTTTATATATAGCTTTATCTTCGAGGAGCAAATTTTTATCATGTATGTATGCATATGTGTGTGTATTCATGTGTATTATATGTATACATATGTTATTATGCATATATATGTATTTCATGTATATGTATGTGTTTGCATGTGTGTGATATATGTATACATGTGTTAAATATGCATATGTGTATATATGCATATGCATTTATGTAAAATATTCATGTATTCATGTAATTTATGCAAGTGTTTATAATTGTGTACATGTATATATGTATATGTGTCTATGTGTAAATATGTACATGTAAATATGTATGCATGTATATATATGTT
This sequence comes from Ceratopteris richardii, assembly GCA_020310875.1. Classification (NCBI taxonomy): domain Eukaryota; kingdom Viridiplantae; phylum Streptophyta; class Polypodiopsida; order Polypodiales; family Pteridaceae; genus Ceratopteris; species Ceratopteris richardii. The sequence continues at coordinate 50,745,241 of CM035430.1, read as the reverse complement.
TATGTGTGCATGTAGGCATGTATATGTGATGTGTATATATATGTCTATGTGTAAATGTGTACATGTAAATATGTTAGTATGTATATATATATTTATGTGTGCATTTAGGCATGTATGTGTGATGCATAATATATCTACTCCATTTTATATTTATGTATCCTATCTACATGATGTGTATATATCTTTATATATATTATGATCCTCGATGATTTGAGTAGCTATATATAGAGGCATAAGGTTGGGAGGAGGGACATCTCTCTAGTAGGACGTCGGAGGAATAGATGAAATGTGTACATATACTTCAAACATATGGCTAAAAGGTTGAATTAGAGTTTTTAAATTAGGGGTTTTAAAACCCTAATATCGAAATTAGTGTTTTCAATTTAGGATTTTTGAAATAGGATTTATTTATTTATTTATTTATGCGTATGCATGTGTTGTGTATGTATGTGTATCTATATGTGCATATGCATGTGTTGTGTGTGTATATATGCATGTGTATATGTATACATGCATGTATATATGATTATATGAGTCTATGTGTGTGTACATATGATTATGCATGTGTATGTGTATGTGAGTATGTGTACGTGTATGTGAGTATGTGTATGTGTCTATGTGTATTCATTATATGTGTGTAACTGCATGCATGTGTATGTGTGTGTAAAAATGTGCATGTATGTGTGTGTATGTATAAATGTGCATGTATATGTATATGTGTGTAAATGTGCATGTATGATGTATATGTGTGTGTATGCGTGTATTTATACCTCTAGTATCACTCTTTTCTCTCTCTCTCTCTCTCTCTCTCTCTCTCTCTTTCTCTCTCTCTCTCATATACATACATACATGCATAAACACACATACTCATATCCACATATATATACATAAAAGTAGTGCATACCGTGCATTATCGCGACGATGAGCCATAAGTGTCCACATCTCTTTTAGACACCACTTAAGCGACCATCCTCTCCCAAACTCTGTCTCAAGTGAACTAAGTACGTATTTTTTTATCCCTCCAAAAAAAAAACATAATGTAAATAAAACATAAGATATTTATTTCATTTTATATGTAAAATTTTTACTTACTTCCACGGTAAGTGGACAAAGCGCAGGTAAGAGTCACATAGTGCCCGCATCCTTCTCTTGAACTCCAATCCATTCCTTATGTACACAATGTTCCCCCCTAGCTCCATATCGCACTCTAGTCCTAAGGTGCCTATGCATGTCCTCATAGGCAACTCTGCTCTGCTATCACGTGCTGGAGGTGGTATAGGTGTCCTGAAAATAGATAGATAAAAATAAATAAAAATATGTGTTATAATATCATTAAAAATTTTTATGAAGAAAAAACATACCTATGAGGAGATAGCTCTCTTTCTGCATGTGGAGCCGCAGAAGAGCCCTCGTCTGATCGCTGGCTAAGCATCCGGATTGTATAATGTAGCTCCTCATCAGACATCTCTGAGTAATCACGCATTATGGCCCCTAGAGTATCAGACGGAACTCTTGCTCTCATAAGACTTTTTATGAGAGTGAGTTTCACCTTTCTCTCTCTACTGGGATCCATAATACCTAACATATAAAACAAAATGGTTAGAAATCAATATATATACGTGTACATATGTATGTGTGTATGCATTAAGTAGGTGTATGTATGCATGTGTATGTGTGTGTATGCATCATTATGTGTGTATGTGTGTGTGTATATGTGTGTGTGTATGTGTGTGTGTCTATGTGTATGTGTGTGCATCTATGAGTGTGTATGTGTGTGCATCTATGAGTGTGTATGTGTTTATGTGTGTGTATGTGTCTATGTGTGTGTATGTGTCTATGTGTGTATGTGTATGCATGTATGTATGCATATGTGTGTATGTGTGTGTATGCATATGTGTGTGTATGCATTATGTATGTGTATGTATGCATGTATGTATGTGTGTATGCATGCATATGCATATGCATTATGTATGTATATATATGCATGTATGTGTATGTGTGAGTATGTCTCTCTATGTGTGTGTATGCATATATGTGTGTGTGTATGCATATATGTGTGTATGTGTGTGTGTACATGTGTTTGTATGTGTGTATGCATGTGTATGTGTGTGTATGCATCATTATGTGTGTATGTGTCTATGTGTGTTTGTGTGTGTATATGTGTGTGTGTGTCTATGTGTATGTATGTGTGTCTATGAGTGTGTATGTGTTTATGTGTATGTATGTATCTATGTGTGTGTATGTGTGTATGTGTGTATGTGTATGCATGTATGTATGCATATGTGTGTGTATGCATGTGTATGTGTGTGTATGCATCATTATGTGTGTATGTGTGTATGTGTGCGTGTATATGTGTGTGTATGTGTGTGCGCATCTATGTGTATGTGTGTGTGTCTATGAGTGTGTATGTGTTTATGTGTATGTATGTATCTATGTGTGTGTATGTGTCTATGTGTGTATGTGTATGCATGTATGTATGTGTGTGTATGCATATGTATGTGTGTGTATGCATCATTATGTGTGTATGTGTCTATGTGTGTATGTTTGTGTGTGTGTGTATATGTGTGTGTGTATGTGTATGTGTCTATGTGTATGTGTCTCTATGCGTCTATGAGTATGTATGTGTTTATGTGTGTGTATGTGTCTACGTGTGTGTATGCGTCTATGTGTGTATGTGTATGCATGTATGTATGCATATGTGTGTATGTGTGTGTATGTGTCTACGTGTGTGTATGCGTCTATGTGTGTATGTGTATGCATGTATGTATGCATATGTGTGTATGTGTGTGTATGCATTATGTATGCATATGTGTGTGTATGCATTATGTATGTGTATGTAAGCATGTGCATTATGTATGCATGCAAGTATGTATGTATGCATATGCATTATGTATGAATATGTGTGTATGTGTGTGTATGCATTATGTATGCATATGTGTGTGTATGCATTATGTATGTGTATGTAAGCATGTGCATTATGTATGCATGTAAGTATGTATGTATGCAAATGCATATGCATTATGTATGCAAATGCATATGCATTATGTATGCATATGTATGCATGTATGTGTATGTGTGTGTATGTCTCTCTATGTGTGTGTATGCATATATGTGTGTGTATGTGTGTGTATATGTGTATGTATGTGTGTATGCATGTGTAGTATGCATCATTATGTGTGTGTGTGTATATGTGTGTGTGCGTGTGTGTGTGTGTGTGTCTATGTGTATATGTGTGTATATATGAGTATGTATGTGTTTATGTGTATGTATGTGTCTATGTGTGTATGTGTCTATGTGTGTGTATGTATCTATGCATGTGCATTATGTATGCATATGCGTGTATGCATTATGTATGCATATGTGTGTGTATGCATTACGTATGTGTATGTAAGCATGTGCATTATGTATGCATGTAAGTATGTATGTATGCATATGCATATGCATTATGTAAGCATATGTATGCATGTATGTGTATGTGTGTGTATGTCTCTCTATGTGTGTGTATGCATATATGTGTGTGTATGTGTATGCATGTGTAGTATGCATCATTATGTGTGTATGTGTGTGTATATGTGTGTGTATGTGTGTGTGTGTCTATGTGTCTATGTATGTATCTATGAGTATGTATGTCTTTATGTGTGTGTATGTGTCTATGTGTCTATGTGTGTATGTGTCTATGTGTGTATGTGTCTATGTATGTGTATGTATCTATGCATGTGCATTATGTATGCATGTAAGTATGTATGTACATTGTATGCATATGCATATGCATTATGTATGCATATGTATGCATGTATGTGTATATGTGTGTATGTCTCTCTATGTGTGTGTGTATGCATATATGTGTGTGTATGTGTGTATCGTTGTGTATATGTGTCTGTATGTGTGTGTGCATGTGTGTGTGTATGCATGTGTATGTGTGTATGTGTATATGTGTGTATGTGTGTGTGTATGTGTGTGTGTATGTGTGTGTGTATGTGTGTGTGTATGTGTGTGTATGTGTGTGTATCTATGAGTGTGTATCTATGAGTGTGTATGTGTTTTTATGTGTATGTGTCTATGTGTGTGTATGTGTCTATGTGTGTATGTGTATGCATGTATGTGTATGCATGTATGTATGCATATGTATGTGTATGCATGTATGTATGCATATGTATGTGTATGCATGTGTATGTGTGTGTATGCATCATTATGTGTGTATGTGTCTATGTGTGTATGTGTCTATGTGTGTATGTGTTTGTGTATATGTGTGTGTGTATGTGTGTGTGTCTATGTGTATGTGTCGCTATGCATCTATGAGTGTGTATGTGTTTATGTGTGTGTATGTGTCTATGTGTGTGTATGTGTCTATGTGTGTATGTGTATGCATGTATGTGTGTATGTGTGTGTATGCATTATGTATGCATATGTGTGTGTATGCATATGTGTGTGTATGCATTATGTATGTGTATGTATGCATGTAAGTATGTATGTATGCATATGTATGTATGCATGTAATGTATGTGTATGTATGTGTATGTATGCATGTAAGTATGTATGTATGCATATGCATATGCATTATGTATGCATGTATGTGTATGTGTGTGTATGTCTCTCTATGTGTGTGTATGCATATATGTGTGTGTATGCATATATGTGTGTGTATGTGTATGCATGTGTAGTATGCATCATTATGTGTGTATGTGTGTGTATGTGTGTGTGTGTGTCTATGTGTCTATGTGTGTATCTATGAGTATGTATGTCTTTATGTGTGTGTATGTGTCTATGTGTCTATGTGTGTATGTGTCTATGTGTGTATGTGTCTATGTATGTGTATGTATCTATGCATGTGCATTATGTATGCATGTAAGTATGTATGTACATTGTATGCATATGCATATGCATTATGTATGCATATGCATATGCATTATGTATGCATATGTATGCATGTATGTGTATATTTGTGTATGTCTCTCTATGTGTGTGTATGCATATATGTGTGTGTATGTGTGTATCGTTGTGTATATGTGTCTGTATGTGTGTGTGCATGTGTGTGTGTATGCATGTGTATGTGTGTATGTGTATATGTGTGTATGTGTGTATGTGTGTGTGTATGTGTGTGTGTATGTGTGTGTATGTGTGTGTATCTATGAGTGTGTATCTATGAGTGTGTATGTGTTTTTATGTGTATGTGTCTATGTGTGTGTATGTGTCTATGTGTGTATGTGTATGCATGTATGTGTATGCATGTATGTATGCATATGTATGTGTATGCATGTATGTATGCATATGTATGTGTATGCATGTGTATGTGTGTGTATGCATCATTATGTGTGTATGTGTCTATGTGTGTATGTGTCTATGTGTGTATGTGTTTGTGTATATGTGTGTGTGTATGTGTGTGTGTCTATGTGTATGTGTCGCTATGCATCTATGAGTGTGTATGTGTTTATGTGTGTGTATGTGTCTATGTGTGTGTATGTGTCTATGTGTGTATGTGTATGCATGTATGTGTGTATGTGTGTGTATGCATTATGTATGCATATGTGTGTGTATGCATATGTGTGTGTATGCATTATGTATGTGTATGTATGCATGTAAGTATGTATGTATGCATATGTATGTATGCATGTAATGTATGTGTATGTATGTGTATGTATGCATGTAAGTATGTATGTATGCATATGCATATGCATTATGTATGCATGTATGTGTATGTGTGTGTATGTCTCTCTCTATGTGTGTGTGTATGCATATATGTGTGTGTATGTGTGTATGTGTGTATGTGTGTGTATATGTGTGTCTATGTGTGTATGCATGTGTATGTGTGTGAATGCATCATAATGTGTGTATGTGTCTATGTGTGTATCTGTGTGTGTATATGTGTGTGTATGTGTGTGTGCGTCTATGTGTATGTGTGTGTGTGTCTATGAGTGTGTATGTGTTTATGTGTGTGTATGTGTCTATGTGTGTGTATGTGCCTATGTGTGTATGTGTATGCATGTATGTATGCATATGTGTGTGTATGTGTGTGTATGCATTATGTATGCATATGTGTGTGTATGTGTTTATGTGTGTGTATGTGTCTATGTGTGTGTAGGTGTCTATGTCTGTGTATGTGTATGCATATGTGTGTGTATGTGTATGCATGTATGTATGCATATGTGTGTGTATGTGTGTGTATGTGTGTGTACGGGTTTATGTGTGTGTATGTGTCTATGTGTGTATGTGTATGCATGTATGTATGCATATGTGTGTGTATGTGTGTGTATGCATTATGTATGCATATGTGTGTGTATGTGTTTATGTGTGTGTATGTGTCTATGTGTGTGTATGTGTGTGCATATGTGTGTGTATGTGTATGCATGTATGTATGCATATGTGTGTGTATGTGTGTGTATGTGTTTGTGTGTGTATGTGTGTGTATGTGTCTATGCATGCATATGTGTGTGTATGCATGTAAGTATGTATGTATGTACTCATATGCATATGCATTATGTATGCATATGTGTGTGTATGTGTGTGCCTATGTGTGTATGTATGCATATGTGTCTGTATGCATGTAAGTATGTATGGATGTACGCATATGCATATGCATTATGTATGCATGTATGTGTATTTTTGTGCATGTCTCTCTATGTGTGTGTATGCATATATGTGTGTGTATGTGTGGATATGTGTGTGGATATGTGTGTGTATGTGTGTGTGTATGTGTGTGTGTATGGGTGTGTGTATGTGTGTATGTGTGTGTATATGTATGTGTATATGTGTGTGCATGTGTATGCATTATGTGTGCATGTGTGTATGCAACATTATTTGTGTATGTGTGTATATGTGTTTGTATTTGTGTGTATGTGTGTGTGTCTATGTGTATTGTGTGTGTTTCTATGTGTGTATATGTGTGTGTGTATGCATATGTATGTGTGTGTGCACATACCTTGCAAGTAGATGCATCTCTCTCTCTCTCTCTCTCTCTCTCTCTCTCTCTCTCTCTCTCTCTCTCGCACGCTCTCTCTCTCTCTCTCTCTTTCTCTCTCGGTCGCTTCTTGGTCTCTCGCATCCAAATCCCGGCACGAATGTGCCCGGAGAAATATAATTTTTTTTTTTACATTCCAGAGTGTCGCATATGCAACGCTCTTCAGTTTGCCAACGTCGCAAATACCGTTGCTCATTAGCGACGGTATTTGCGACACTCTAATGTAGCGTCGCATAAGCGACGCTAGCATCATTTATGCGACGACTGTCGCAAGAAAAAAGAAATTTGAAAAAATGACCGTGGCTTATGCGATGCCAGCATCGCATAAGCGACGGTACCCATTCTTTTTTCAATTCGGGGGCGTTGCTATGCCCCCCCTATTTCTTGTAGTGAGAATTTTGCCTTCCGGTACTGCCTGCGGTATGCTTTGCTACATCATCAAAACTGGTTGAGGAAAAATATTTTGTTCTTGGGTTTCCCACTTGATTGCTTTAGTAAACACCTTCTGTTGTTCACGAATTCTAGGTTCAAAAATCTCCGCAGCTGGCTGTAACTGCTTTCCCGAACGTGTTTATACCACTGTTGTTTGGGTGTCGACTGCTGAAATGTACACCATGTTCACCATAGGATGTTGTCTGTCCTTTTTCCTTTTGTCGTACTCAGCCGCATCTTTATAGTACCTACGGATATGTATTTCACCGCAAAAATGGCATTTAGGTGGTGGGGGAGATGCAGCTTCACTTGATGGACCTGCATTACACCGAGTTTCTCCAAAGTTAGTTGACCGTGCTCCTCTATAATTCTTGTATCCTTGGTCAGGAGTATTCCTCATTGTGGTGGTACATAGTGACTAGGTGGTTGCCCTTATTCCTAGATAATAGCATTGACAGCCGCTCTACTCTGGACCTTTGCATTATATTGAGGATTGGTATCAAAATGACAGTGAGAGCATTGATATTTCTAAAAATGAGAAATATCTTCGAGAGGAATGTCTAAAGCATGTATATGAAGGAAATCGTTTGACATGACTAAGTGCGAGCTTACTTATTCTCAACCGTCAAATCATTTTGGATGGAGTAGTGTATCTGTTTCGACACTATTAAGGTATAATTTTCAACTTTCTTTCTATTTATATATATATATATATATATGCATAAATATATATATATATATATACATGCAGGTTTTTATTCTTACTTTAGATAAGGTAATAACAAGACCTTGAATTGAATGGACACTTTTTGTCCGCGCATCTTTTGAAACTATTAATGCATCTTTCAAAATATTCGCGAAAAATTTGATTGTTTGGATGGCAGGATATGATTGTTTGTTTTGGAGGATATGAAGTATGTGCCTTCATTGAATGATTTGTCGATTCTATCATATGTTTAGTTTGAAAGTGTGAGAAGTGGATTTATAATTGCTATTCAAAGAATTTGGCACTATTTATAGGCCATACAATGGTGACCTGGATGAATCGCATGCACAGAGGTTACTCAAGATAGAGCAATCTGATTATAAGGGACTAGTGCCAGTAGGATTCCTAGGGTATGCAGTAAACCTCTTGCATGTCAATGATGAGCATCTGAACTTTAGGATACAAAGTGGAAATCATGGTGGCTTGAGAGGATCACTTTTATACAGCTTGTTCAAAAAACTTCCGTGTCATAAACATGAAGTTCTTTGAACAAGCTGTATAAAAGTGATCCTCTCAAGCCACCACGATTTCCACTTTGTATCCTAAAGTTCAGATGCTCATCATTGACATGCAAGAGGTTTACTGCATACCCCAAAAATCATGTTGGCACTAGTCCCTTATTCTATCTTGAGTAACCTCTGTGCATGCGATTCATCCAGGTCACCATCGTGTGGCCTATAAACAGTGCCAAATTCTTTGAATAGCAATTATAAACCTGCTTCTCACACTTTCAAACTGAACATATGATAGAATCGACAAATCATTCAATGAAGGTACATACTTCATATCCTCCAAAACAAACTATCGTATCCTGCCATCCAAAACAATCAAATTTTTTGCGAATATTTTGAAAGATGCACATAAGCATACATATATATATAGTTATATGCATATATATATATATATATATATATATATATATATATATATATATATATATATATATATATATATATATATATATATATATATATATATATATATATATATATATATATGTATGTGTGTGTGTGTGTGTATTTATTTATTTACTTTTTTTAATATACCTTTTTTTGATAAACTTACAGGTTATTATCTGAAAATTTTTTACCAAGTTAGAATATTCTTCCTACCTCACATGATGAAATGAAGAAGATAATCAACAATCTTGGTATAGATTATCAATGTATACATGCATGTCCTAATGATTGTATTTTATATAGAGGTGAATATGCAGACTCTTTGACATGTCCCAAATGTCAATCTCCTCGATATAAGGGTGAAGAAGGTAAATTTCCAAAAAAGGTATTGAGACATTTTCCATTGGCTCCCCAGATTAGACATATGTTTCAAAGCCCCGAATTATCAAAGCTTTTGACTTGGGGACATGATCACAAAAGTATTGATGGAATAATCAGAATTCCTCATGATAGTGTTGCTTTTCAGCATATTGATTCTACATGGCCTGAATTTGCACAAAATCCACAGAATCTAAGTTAGGAGTTGCATTAGATGGGGTTAATCCATTCTCCATGAAATCCAATAAATGGTCAACACGGCGAGTGGTAGTCATAAACTACAATCTTCCGCCATATCTTAGCATTAAAAAGGAACATTTAATGCTTTTTTTAATCCCAGGCAAAAGACAAGTCAAAGATATGAATATATATCTTGCTCCTCTCATTGGCGATCTTCAAGAGTTCTGGAGAGGTATTAATGTCATTGATGTATCGAAAAGCATCAATGAAAGACATATTATGGTTCGTGGTATTGTGGCTTGGTCTATTCACGATTTTCCAGAATATGGTGTTTGTTTAGGTATTGATGTAATTTTTTTATTCAGTATGCATGTAAATAAGTATGATTTTATCTAGTTATATTTTTATCATTTTTCATGATGTAGGAATATCTACTAAGGGTTATAAAGCTTGTCCATATTGTGGTGATTGGTTGAGATCAATCTATAGTAAGAATCTCAATAAAAATATTTATCTTTGATATTGACGATTCTTGCCTGATGATCGTCTATTAAGATCTAAAAGAGAAGAGATACATTTTAATGGAAAGCTTGAAACATGTCAGTGTCCAAAACCTATGACACCTATGGATTGGTATAAAAAATGGACAGAAGGACCTTTGATAGATCCAGAATCAGAAATCTTCAATGATGATCCAGATAATGAGTATGTAAACAGAGGTAGAGGAAAATTGGCACTCGCAAAGAACATATCAATATGGTATTCTTGGAGTATTGGAAAGAGTTAAAAGTATGTCATCTTCTTGATCCTATGCATATATTCAAAAATATTGGTTATTCACTATGGCAGCATCTTCTTGGACTAAAAGATACCACAGCATCAAGGAATGATTTGAAAAATAAAAAATCCAAACCAAAGTTATGACCAGGTTTTGATAGACATCGACAAGAAACGACTTATGCACCTGCTCCTTGGGTACTTATAACAAAAGAGATACATACTATCAACAATAGAATTCAATTGATTAAGACTCCTACAGGATATGGAGCATCTTCTCAAAACATGTTTACTATGGATGATAAGAGCTTATCTATGTTAAAGACCCATGACAGGCATAACTTTTTGAAACATATTTTACCTTTGGTTATCGATGGATGTACAACGAAAGGAGTACGAGATGTGATCTATCGTCTTGGATCACTTATAAGGTAATTATGATACTTTTATATTTAATATGTATGAATATTGGATATCTTTTATTTTTTAATTAACTTCTTTATAATTGTTTTTATGATATGTATAGGTGGATTACATCCAAAGAGATTGACAAAAACTCGATCCCACAAAAAAATGTGAATGAAAAGAGCTACTATGTTTGATGGAGAAAGAACTTCCTATTTCATTTTTTGATATTCAAGTTCATTTATTAGTCCATCTTGTAGATGAAATAGAGATTGCAGGTGTTGTCAACACTCGATGGATGTTTTGGGTCGAGCAATTTATGGGAATATTAAAAGGTTATGTGTGACAAAGAGCGAAACTAGAAGGATCCATGGCAAAGGGTTGGATGCTTGAAGAGTGCATGTATTACGTTAGTGAGTACCTTGAAAGAGTTCATGAAGAAGCTCCACGTGCATGGACCAACGAGTCTTCTTCAAAAATAACAGATGAGGTATTATCAGGTAAGGGGGTTCCATTCTTATTTACATTTCAAGAAAAAAATGATGTTTCTACTTTTGTAGCATATAATAGCGAATGCATGCAAGCATTCCTTAGCGAGTACGAGGAACTTCAAAATCTCCGAAGTAAAAGGCGAAAAAACAAAAGATTTAGATATAATCTCGATAATAATGAGCTTACACATATATCTCCTTTCATGGATTTCCTATATATTCGTTTGCAACATGCCAATGCAAATAATGAAGAAATCTCAGATGAGCAAAGAGAGTTAATGATAGGTTGTGAACGAAAGGTAATTTTATTAAAATAATATTTTATTTTTTTCATATATGTATGTTAGTTTCTATTTACTATTTTGAATTTATTTTGTAGGCTCGAATGTTCACTAATATGTGGGCTTTTGGACAGCATATTAGAATCAAAGCCATTGATTCTTTACGTAAAACAGAGGATTCTAGTATTGTTGCTTCTTTCAAGCAACTATCACCTGCTAGCTCAAAAGACACGAATCTTATAGATAGCGAACTTGGTTACGTAGGAGTTGTTGTTGGTATCTATGAAATTTCATTTCGTACATTCAAACAAGTAGAAAAAAGTTTATATATTTTTTTGATAGAGTTAGTTATTTTTTTAAGCACCTAATAATGGGTTTTTGTTGTTATATAATTTGATAGGTCATTTTGAAGGTTGACTAGTTTCGAGCCGAGTATAAAGGTAGTAATTCCACATTAAGAAAGGAATTATCTGGGTTTTGGGCGATTGATTCTTCCAAGGTAATGCAATCTACTAAAGAACCATATATTCTTCCTAGGCATATTGAACAAGCATTTTTTTATAAAAACCCAGATGCTCATCCTTGGTGGCAAGTCATTCATGTGCAACCTAGAGGTAGGTCATTGTTTGAACAGTTTATTGTTAGAGAGATCGAAGAAAGTCCTCTTGATGATTCAACATCAAATACTGATACACCAACATCTGAAATAGAAATTAGAATCATTATACGTGATAATGATACTAATCTTTTTGATGAAGAGGATAATTCTCTACATGCTGATTCTACTAATCAGGAAGAGGAATTACCAGAAATAGATATTAATCCATCAATAGATGATGTGATTCATAAGAACATAGATTTAATAATAGAAGAAATAAATGAAATCAATAAGGATAATGAAGATGACACTATATTGATGTCTTACCAAAATGATGGCAATAATGAAAACATATGAGCAGATTAGATAGTAAATTCTACTCTAGTTATCGATCAATAACTTAAAGCTTCTGAATGGATATCAGATAATATATATTTTTTTATTAACTTGAATAACGATGAATCCTACCAGAGAGATGAAATCATGTTCTTCTAAGTTAGAACATGAAGCTCGGGGGTATGCCTAATTACTTTATATATAGCTTTATCTTCGAGGAGCAAATTTTTATCATGTATGTATGCATATGTGTGTGTATTCATGTGTATTATATGTATACATATGTTAGTATGCATATATATATGTATTTCATGTATATGTATGTGTTTGCATGTGTGTGATATATGTATACATGTGTTAAATATGCATATGTGTATATATGCATATGCATTTATGTAAAATATTCATGTATTCATGTAATATATGCAAGTGTTTATAATTGTGTACATGTATATATGTATATGTGTCTATGTGTAAATATGTACATGTAAATATATGCATATATATATATATGTTTATGTGTGCATGTAGGCATGTATATGTGATGTGTACATGTATATATGTATATATGTCTATGTGTAAATGTGTACATGTAAATATGTATGCATATATATATATATATATATATATATATATATATGTGTGTGTGTGTGTGTGTGTGTGTGTGTACATTTAGGCATGTATGTGTGATGCATAATATATCTACTCCATTTTATATTTATGTATCCTATCTACATGATGTGTATATATCTTTATATATATTATGATCCTCGTTGATTCGAGTAGCTATATATAGAGGCATAAGGTTGGGAGGAGAGACATCTCTCTAGTAGGACGTCGGAGGAATAGACGCTATGTGTACATATACTTCAGACATATGGCTAAAAGATTGAATTAGAGTTTTTAAATTAGGGGTTTTATAACCCTAATATCGAAATTAATGTTTTCAATTTAGGATTTTTGCATGTGTTGTGTATGTATGTGTATCTATATGTGCATATGCATGTGTTGTGTGTGTGTGTATATATCCATGTGTATATGTATATATGCATGTAAATATGATTATATGAGTCTATATGTGTGTACATATGATTATTCATGTGTATGTGTATGTGAGTATGTGTACGTGTATGTGTACGTGTATGTGAGTATGTGTATGTGTCTATGTGTATTCATTATATGTGTGTAATTGCATGCATGTGTATGTGTGTGTAAAAAAGTGCATGTATGTGTGTGTATGTATAAATGTGCATGTATGTGTATATGTGTGTAAATATGCATGTTTGATGTATATGTGTGTGTATGCGTGTATTTATACCTCTAGTCTCACTCTTTTCTCTCTCTCTCTCTCTCATATACATACATACATGCATAAACACACATACTCATATCCACATATATATGCATAAAAGTAGTGCATACCGTGCATTATGGCGATGATGAACCATAAGTGTCCGCACCTCTTTTAGGCATCACTTAAGCGACCATGCTGTCCCAAACTCTGTCTCAAGTGAACTAAGTACGTATTTTTTATCCCTCTATTCATGTTCACTACAAAAATAAAAAACATAATGTAACTAAAACATAAGATATTTATTTCAATTTATATGTAAAAGTTTTACTTACTTCCACGGTAAGTGGACAAAGCACAGGTAAGAGTTGCATAGTGCCCGCATTCTTCTCTTGAACTCCAATCCATTCCCTATGTACACAATGTTCCCCTTTGGCTCTATATTGCACTCTAGTCCTAAGGTGTCTATGCATGTCCTCATAGGCAACTCTGCTCTACTATTAGGATTTGGAGGTGGTATAGGTGTCCTGAAAATAGATAGATAAAAATAAATAAAAATATGTGTTATAATATCATTAAAAAAGTTTATGAAAAAAAACATACCTATGAGCAGATAGCTCTCTTTCTTCATGTGGAGCCGCAGAAGAGCCCTCGTCTGATCACTAGGTAAGCATCTGGATCGTATAGTCCAGATACCAGACATCTCTGAGTAATCACGCATGATGGCCCCTAGAGTATCAGACCGAACTCTTGCTCTCATAAGAATTTTTATGAGAGTGAGTTTCGCCTTTCTCTCTCTACTGGGATCCATAATACCTAACATATAAAACAAAATGGTTAGAAATCAATATATATACATGTACATATGTATGTGTGTATGCATTAAGTATGTGTATGTATGCATGTGTGTGTGTATGTATGTGCGTGTATGTGTGTGTGTATGTGTGTATGCATGCGTATGTGTGTGTATGCATCATTATGTGTGTATGTGTCTATATGTGTATGTGTATGTGTATATGTGTGTGTGTATGTGTGTGTGTGTCTATGTGTATGTGTGTGCATCTATGAGTGTGTATGTGTTTATGTGTGTGTATGTGTCTATGTGTGTCTATGTGTCTATGTGTGTATGTGTATGCATGTATGTATGCATATGTGTGTGTATGTGTGTGTATGCATTATGTATGCATATGTGTGTGTATGCATTATGTATGTGTATGTATGCATGTATGTATGTATGCATATGCATATGCATTATGTATGTATATATATGCATGTATGTGTATGTGTGAGTATGTCTCTCTATGTGTGTGTGTGTGTATGCATATATGTGTGTGTGTATGCATATATGTGTGTATGTGTGTTTGTGTGTGTGTGTATATGTGTGTGTGTGTCTATGTGTATGTGTGTGTGTCTATGAGTGTGTATGTGTTATGTGTATGTATGTATCTATGTGTGTGTATGTGTCTATGTGTGTATGTATATGCATGTATGTATGCATATGTGTGTGTATGCATGTGTATGTGTGTGTATGCATCATTATGTGTGTATGTGTCTATGTTTGTATGTGTGTGTGTATATGTGTGTGTGTATATGTGTGTGTGTGTGTGTCTATGTGTATGTGTGTGTGTCTATGACTGTGTATGTATGTATCTATGTGCGTTTATGTGTCTATGTGTGTATGTGTATGCATGTATGTATGCATGTGTGTGTATGCATGTGTATGTGTGTGTATGCATCATTATGTGTGTATGTGTCTATGTGTGTATGTTTGTGTGTGTGTATATGTGTGTGTATATGTCTATGTGTTGCTATGCGTCTATGAGTGTGTATGTGTTTATGTGTGTGTATGTGTCTATGTGTGTGTATGTGTCTATGTTTGTATGTGTATGCATGTATGTATGCATATGTGTGTATGTGTGTGTATGCATTATGTATGTGTATGTAAGCATGTGCATTATGTATGCATGTAAGTATGTATGTATGCATGAGCATATGCATTATGTATGCATATGTGTGTATGTGTGTGTATGCATTATGTATGCATATGTGTGTGTATGCATTATGTATGTGTATGTAAGCATGTGCATTATGTATGCATGTAAGTATGTATGTATGCATATGCATATGCATTATGTATGCATATGCATATGCATTATGTATGCATGTATGTGTATGTGTGTGTATGCATATATGTGTGTGTATGTGTGGGTATATGTGTCTGTAGGTGTGTATGCATGTGTATGTGTGTGTATGCATCATATGTATGTGTCTATGTGTGTATGTGTGTGTATATGTTTGTGTATGTGTGTGTGTGTGTCTATGTGTATGTGTGTGCATCTATGAGTATGTATGTGTTTATGTGTGTGTGTATGTGTCTATGTGTGTATGTGTGTGTGCGTAGCTATGCATGTGCAATATGTATGCATGTAAGTATGTATGTACATTGTATGCATATGCATATGCATATGTATGCATGTATGTGTATATGTGTGTATGTCATTCTATGTGTGTGTATGTGTGTGTATATGTGTCTGTATGTGTGTATGCATGTGTATGTGTGTATGTGTGTATGTGTGTGTGTATATGTGTGTGTATGTGTGTGTGTCTATGTGTGTGTGTGTATCTATGAGTGTGTATGTGTTTATGTGTGTGTATGTGTCTATGTGTGTATGTGTCTATGTGTGTATGCATATGCATGTATGTATGCATATGTGTGTGTATGTGTGTGTATCCATTATGTATGCATTATGTATGCATGTGTATGTATGCATTATGTATGTGTATGTATGCATGTATGTATGCATGTATGTATGCATGCATGTATGTATGTATGTATGCATATGCATATGCATTATGTATGTATATATATGCATGTATGTTTATGTGTGAGTATGTCTCTCTCTATGTGTGTGTGTGCATATATGTGTGTGTGTATGCATATATGTGTGTATGTGTGTATGTGTGTGTATATGTGTTTGTATGTGTGTATGCATGTGTATGTGTGTGTATGCATCATTATGTGTGTATGTGTCTATGTGTGTTTGTGTGTGTGTGTATATGTGTGTGTGTGTCTATGTGTATGTGTGTGTGTCTATGAGTGTGTATGTGTTTATGTGTATGTATGTATCTATGTGTGTGTATGTGTCTATGTGTGTATGTGTATGCATGTATGTATGCATATGTGTGTGTATGCATGTGTATGTGTGTGTATGCATCATTATGTGTGTATGTGTCTATGTTTGTATGTGTGTGTGTGTATATATGTGTGTGTGTGTGTCTATGTGTATGTGTGTGTGTCTCTGAGTGTGTATGTGTTTATGTGTATGTATATATCTATCTGTGTGTATGTGTGTATGTGCATGCATGTATGTATGCATATGTGTGTGTATGCATGTGAATGTGTGTGTATGCATCATTATGTGTGTATGTGTATGTGTTTATGTGTGTGTATGTGTCTATGTGTGTGTATGTGTCTATGCTTGTATGTGTATGCATGTATGTATGCATATGTGTGTATGTGTGTATGCATTATGTATGCATTATGTATGTGTATGTAAGCATGTGCATTATGTATGCATGTAAGTATGTATGTATGCATATGCATATGCATTATGTATGCATGTAAGTATGTATGTATGCATATGCATATGCATTATCTATGCATGTGTGTATGTGTGTGTATGCATTATGTATGCATATGTGTGTGTGTATGCATTATGTATGTGTATGTAAGCATGTGCATTATGTATGCATGTAAGTATGTATGTATGCATGCATATGCATTATGTATGCATGTATGTGTATGTGTGTGTATGTCTCTCTATGTGTGTGTATGCATATATGTGTGTGTATGTGTGGGTATATGTGTCTGTATGTGTGTATGCATTTGTATGTGTGTGTATGCATCATTATGTATGTGTCTATGTGTATATGTGTGTATATGTGTGTATATGTGTGTGTATGTGTGTGTGTGTGTCTATGTGTATGTGTGTGCATCTATGAGTATGTATGTGTTTATGTGTGTGTATGTGTCTATGTGTGTATGTGTGTGTGTATCTATGCATGTGCAATATGTATGCATGTAAGTATGTGTGCACATTGTATGCATATGCATATGCATATGTATGCATGTATGTGTATATGTGTGTATGTCTCTCTATGTCTGTGTATGCATATATGTGTGTGTATGTGTGTGTATATGTGTGTGTATGTGTGTATGCATGTGTATGTGTGTGTATGTGTGGGTATGCATGTGTATGTGTGTATGTGTGTGTATATGTGTGTGTATGTGTGTGTGTCTATGTGTATGTGTGTGTATCTTTGTGTGTGTATGTGTTTATGTGTGTTTATGTGTCTATGTGTGTGTATGTGTCTATGTGTGTGTATGTGTCTATGTGTGTGTATGTGTCTATGTGTGTATGTGTATGCATGTATGTATGCATATGTGTGTATGTGTGTGTATGCATTATGTATGCATATGCGTATGTATGCATTATGTATGTGTATGTATGCATGTGTGTATGCATGTATGTATGCATGTATGTATGTATGTATGTATGTATGTATGTATGTATGCATATGCATATGCATATGCATTATCTATGTATATATATGCATGTATGTGTATGTGTGAGTATGTGTCTCTATGTGTGTGTGTATGCATATATGTGTGTATGCGTGTATGTGTGTGTGTATATGTGTTTGTATGTACGTATGCATGTGTATGTGTGTGTATGCATTATTATGTGTGTATGTGTGTATGTGTCTATGTGTGTTTGTGTGTGTGTGTATATGTGTGTGTGTGTGTCTATATGTATGTGTGTGTGTCTATGAGTGTGTATGTGTTTATGTGTATGTATGTATCTATGTGTGTATATGTGTCTATGTGTGTATGTGTATGCATGTATGTATGCATATGGGTGTATGCATGTGTATGTGTATGTATGCATCATTATGTGTGTATGTGTCTATGTGTGTGTGTATATATGTGTGTGTGTCTATGTGTATGTGTGTGTGTGTCTATGAGTGTGTATGTGTTTATGTGTATGTATGTATCTATGTGTGTGTATGTGTCTATGTGTGTATGTGTATGCATGTATGTATGCATGTGTGTGTGTATGCATGTGTATGTGTGCGTATGCATCATTATGTGTGTATGTGTCTATGCGTGTATGTTTGTGTGTGTGTATATGTGTGTGTATGTGTATGTGTCTATGTGTATGTGTTGCTATGCATCTATGAGTGTGTATGTTTTTATGTGTGTGTATGTGTCTATGTGTGTGTATGTGTCTATGTTTGTATATGTATGCATGCATGTATGCATATGTGTGTATGTGTGTATGTAGTATGTATGCATATGTGTTTGTATGCATTATGTATGTGTATGTAAGCATGTGCATTATGTATGCATGTAAGTATGTATGTATGCATAGGCATATGCATTATGTATGCATGTAAGTATGTATGTATGCATACGCATATGCATTATGTATGCATATGTGTGTATGTGTGTGTATGCATTATGTATGCATATGTGTGTGTATGCATCATGTATGTGTATGTAAGCATGTGCATTATGTATGCATGTAAGTATGTATGTATGCATATGCATATGCATTATGTATGCATGTATGTGTATGTGGGTATGTCTCTCTATGTGTGTGTATGCATATATGTGTGTGTATGTGTGGGTATATGTGTCTGTATGTGTGTATGCATGTGTATGTGTGTGTATGCATCATTATGTATGTGTCTATGTGTGTATGTGTGTGAATAAATGTGTGTGAATAAATGTGTATGTGTGTGTGTGTTTGTCTATGTGTATGTGTGTGCATCTATGAGTATGTATGCATTTATGTGTGTGTATGTGTCTATGTGTGTGTGTATCTATGCATGTGCAATATGTATGCATGTAAGTATGTATGTACATTGTATGCATATGCATATGCATATGTATGCATGTATGTGTACATGTGTGTATGTCTCTCTATGTGTGTGTATGCATATATGTGTGTGTATGTGTGTGTATATGTGTCTGTATGTGTTTATGCATGTGTATGTGTGTGTATGCATGTGTATGTGTGTATGTGTCGATGTGTGTGTGTATATGTGTGTGTATGTGTGTGTGTCTATGTGTATGTGTGTGTATCTATGAGTGTGTATGTGTTTATGTGTGTGTATGTGTCTATGTGTGTGTATGTGTCTATGTGTGTATGTGTATGCATGTAGGTATGCATATGTGTGTGTATGTGTGTGTATGCATTATGTATGCATATGTGTATGTATGCATTATGTATGTGTATGTATGCATGTATGTATGCATGTATGTATGTATGTACGTATGTATGCATATGCATATGCATTATGTATGTATATATATGCATGTATGTTTGTGTGTGTGAGTATGTCTCTCTATGTGTATGTGTATGCATATATGTGTGTTTGTATGCATATATTGTTAAAAGTCAAGCTTCAAACTACAAGTTCGTGGGGAATCTTTTATGGACATGTGGAGCAATCAAAGGAAGCCAAAAGCCACGAGATTCCATCAAGAAAAGTCACTCAACCACTCCCCAAGTCATCTCAACTAATTCCTCCAAGTTAGGAGGCTGATTTGGAAAGGTAGTTCCTAGATTTTAGGGGCACACTTCTCACTATAGAAGGAGCATGTATCCCGACTTCTTTTGGGCCATCTTCTTGGATTTTTAGCTCATGTAAAGTGAGCACTAAGTGCTGGAGTTGTGATAAGCAAGCCCCTTGCTTAAGCTAGCCCCTTGCTTGCTTGTTTGTTTTCTTTTAGTAGGCATATCTATGTGTCTGCGCAGGCAGTGTTGCAACTCTCTACCCCTGAGTTGTTAGCATTGGTTGTCCCTCATATTGTATCCATTTGATGTAATTCTTGTCTCATTGGATAGCTATTAGAGTCTATTTTATGCTCACAAATTCTCTGGATCATTCTCTGAGTAATCTGGGAGCAACAGTCATTTTAGTGAAGTTGTGTGATTGATATCTCTCTTAGTGTGTAGGCTCTGTTTGAAATATTTTGCTCTTGTAAGGGCTGGTTCTCCTTCTCTATGTATCCATTTGCTATGATTTTGGTGTCATTGGGTAGCTATTAGAGTCCTCTAAAGTTGACCAAAGTTTGATATTCATTCTCTGTATAATCTCTGAGAAAAGCTTGCTGGAGTGAAGTGAGGTATCTGCTTGATTGGCAGTTGTGAGCATTCAACTAGCTCATGTTGTAGACATTGTTTCTCCTTGTGTAGGCATCCATTTGAAGTGAAATTTGGTTTGTTGGAAAGCTCTTGGTGTCTACTACAGGTCTACAAAAGGTCAATGGAGTTCTCTGCATATGCTCTGAGTAAGAGCATTTTTGGTGTGCAAAGGTCAAAGAAGGATACCTGTGGAGGTCATTCACGCTTCGTCGTTGCTTAGGGGTTGAGATACTTCTCCCATCAGTGGTATCAGAGCATTTGGGCATCTTGGAGGCATCACATACAAGCACGAAGACCTCTTGGAGTTGGTGGTTGAAGATTTGCATCAACAAATGCTTCTTGGAGGTAGCTCACATCAAGGGGGAGCTATTCTACTCAAAGTTTCAAAGAGCACAAGGTGTCCATCTAAGGAAAGCTTTGGATTGAGGTAACCTCAGAGCCTCATTTTCATTTTACACACATTGGAGCATTATCCAAGGGCTAGGTCAAGTATCAAAGACTAGATATGGGAGACTTCAACACTCAAATTGAAAAGCTAGACAAAGGGAACTATCAACCATGGAGATTTAGGGTCTCCAACTATCTTATGGGCAAGGGCCTTTGGGGGTTGATTAGTGGAAGTGAACCAAGACCTAGGTTGGATGAGAATCCAACCAATGATCAAAGAAGGGCCTTTAGGGAATGGAATGAAAGAGACAAGAGGGTTATCTTTATCCTTTCCCAACACATTAGCAATAGCATGATCGGCCATATCCAAGACTTGGATTCAAGCATGAAGGTATGGGAGACACTTGAAAGGCTTTATTCAACAAGCACCAAAGCAAGGAAGATCCAACTCAAGAATGAGCTCAACAACCTTAGGAAGAGCTCAGGGAGTAGCATAAATGACTACATACTTAAGGTCAAGGAGTTATCAGATGCATTGGGATCCATTGGAAGCCACGTAGACGATGACGATCTTGTGGCTTATACTCTCAATGGTTTGAGAGATGATGAGAAGTGGAAACCCTTTACCACTTCAGTATATGTAAGGGATAATCTTCCCGATTTTGAGCAATTGGTTGCTCTCATGGTCACCGAAGAAATGAACATAGGTGGAAGTTCAACTAAAAGCAAGGATGCACAAGTTTTCTATGCAGGTAATCAAAGGGGCAAAGGAAGACGAGGACAAGGAAGGGGCAAAGGAAGGTTTGGAGGAAGGCAAGGCCACTCAAGCAATCAAGGACATGACCAAGGCACCTCATCACAAAGAGGGAGAGGAAGAACAAGAGGAAGGGGAGGAAGACATCAACAAAACAGGAATCAAGATGGTGAAGGATGTTACATATGTGGCAAGTTTGGCCACTATGCTAGAGATTGCTACCAAGGAGGAAACCAAAGGAGCTATAATCAAGGTTCTTCATACAAAGGCCAAGGTAATTATGCTTCTACAAGTTCAGAAAATGACAATCTCTTGATGATGCACATGAATGGGAATTCAAGCCAAGTAGATAACACTTGGTATATTGATAGTGGATGTAGCAACCATATGAGTTGCAATGCTTCTTGGTTTACTAATCTACATGTTCCCAAAGGTAAAGGACATGTAGAAATAGGTGATGATACAGCCCATGAGATCTCCCATGTTGGAGATGTAGCTTTGGATGACAAGGAGGAAGGAAGATGTCTCAAGGATGTCTTGCATGTACCTACTATCACAAAGAACTTGGTGTCCGTTGGGCAAATGGTTGAAAGAGGCTATCAAGTAAAGTTCAACAAAGGTGGATGCTTTGTGGAGAACCCTAAGCAAGGTTACAAGGTCATAGCAAGAGGAAAGAAGCAAGGGAGACTCTTCACTTTGGAGGTAAATTCTCATTCCACTCAACATGTCTACTTCACATATGGAAACAAGAGGATTTCGGAGTTGGACTTGTGGCACAAGAGGATAGGTCACATCAACATACAAAGAATGAAGGAAATGCAATTCAAGAGGTTGGTTGAATGTCTTCCCAACTTCCAAGGACAAGGTATGAAGCATTTATGTGAATCTTGTCAACTAGGGAAGCAAGCGAGACTTCCATTCAAGAAGAGTGGCTACATAAGCCAACATCCATTGGAGTTGATACATACAGATGTGTGGGGGCCAACCAAAGAGCAATCCATTGGAGGTAACAAGTACTTTGTCACTTTTATAGATGATTGCACAAGGATGGTTTGGGTTTATTTCATCAAAAACAAATCAGATGTGTTTACATGTTTCAAAGCATTCAAGGCAATGGTAGAGAAGGAAACAGGTACATATATCAAGAAGCTAAGGTCCGATGGAGGGGGAGAATATTTCTCCAATGAGTTTTCTGATTTTTTAATGGATCAAGGCATCAAGAGGCAAGTAACATGCAGGTACACCCCCCAACAAAATGGAGTAGCAGAGAGAAAAAATAGATACATTGCCGAGATCGCTAGAGCAATGCTTAATGAGATGAATGTACCTAACATGTTTTGGAGTGATGCAGCAAATACCGCCGTGTATCTTATGAATAGGGCTCCTACCTCAGGGATCCATGGCTTGACACCATAGCAAGCCTATTATGGTAAGAAACCTGATCTTTCCCACTTGAAGATATTTGGATGTACTTGTTATGTACATGTGCCAAGTGAATTGAGGCACAAGCTACAACCAAAGGCAGAAAAGTGTGTGTTTCTAGGATATTCAAATGATCATAAAGGTTATAGGTGCTTCAACCCAAACACAAAGGACTTGAGGATATCAAGGGATGTAGCATTTGATGAGCTACTCCCTTGGTATAAGAAGTATGATTGTATGCAGGACTATGAAGAAGAAAAGCATGGACATGATGAAGAACAAATCGACCTAGAGCTAAGCGGCCCAAGGTGTTCCATCAATGAAGATAGTTCAAGCATGAACTCACCATGGAGGGGGAGATCTTCATCAAGCTATGAAGCACAATCAATCAACAAAGGCAAAGCAACATTGGTGGAGTTGGATGAAGAAGGTAATGAAGTTGAAGATGATGAAGGACACATGATGGAGAAAGAAGCCATGTCAAAGAAAGAGATCAAGTTCCCAAGGCAAAGGAGGTTTATTCCTCCAAAAGGTGAAGAAAGGAAGTCTTCTAGAGTTAAGTATCCAACTCAAAGGTTTACTTATGATTCATACATGGCAACTCATTATGCATATATGAACAAAGTAGTAGAAGATCATGAGCTCGATTGCTATGAAGATACAAGCAGGTACACCGAATGGAAAGAGGCAATGCAAGAAGAGATCGACGCACTTGAGGAGAATCAAACATGGACTCTAGTGCCCAAGAAGGATAACATGAAGGTAATAGGTAATAAGTGGGTGTATAAAGTAAAGAGGAATTCAGATGGATCTATTTCTAGGTTCAAAGCAAGATTGGTGGCCAAGGGTTTTGCACAAACATATGGAGTGGACTTTGAAGAGACATTCAGCCCCGTGGCAAAGATGAGCACCATTAGGACACTCATTGCAATGGCTGCTAGCAAAGGATGGAAGCTTTTCCAATTGGATATCAAGAATGCCTTTCTCAATGGAGACTTGGAAGAAGAGGTATACATGGAGCAACCACTAGGTTTTGTTCATAAAGAGTTTCCACATCATGTTTGTAGGTTGAAGAAGGCACTTTATGGCCTAAAGCAAGCTCCAAGGGCTTGGAACCAAAGATTGGTGGACTATTTGATCAAATGTGGTTACAATCAATGCAAGGCGGATCCATCTCTCTTCATCAAACAAAGAGGAGAACTTGTAGTCTACATGTGCGTGTATGTAGATGATCTTATCATTACACGTAATGATACAAAGGGCATTGAGGAGATCAAGGCAAAGCTTGGAAACGAGTTTAGGATCTTTGATCTTGGAGATCTTAGGTATTTTCTTGGCATTGAAGTTGTATACAAAGAAGAAGGTATTATGCTCATACAAAGGAAGTATATTCTAGACCTACTTGAGAGGTTTTGGATGCATCATTGCAAGCCTATTTCAAATCCCATGGAAGTTAATGTAAAGCTAAGCTCCATTGATGGAGATCCATTAGAGGATGTAACCTTGTATCGAAACTATTGTAGGATCTTTCAATTATGCCACAATAACTATGCCCAACATAGCATATGGAGTTGGAGTGTTATCACAATTTATGCATAGTCCAAGGACTACACACTTGCAAGCTACAAGAAGAATGTTACGATATCTCAAGGCCACTATAAATGAAGGATTGTTCTATTCATTTGATGATGATATGCACGTCAAAGCTTATTCTGATGTCGATTGGGCCGGTTCGAAGGAGGATAGAAGAAGTACAAGTGGTTACCTAGTCATGCTAGGTAGCAAGATCATCTCATGGATTTCAAAGAAGCAACCCACGGTGGCATTATCTTCCACTGAGGCTGAGTATAGAGCTTTGGCTCAAGTCACATGTGAGCTAATGTGGATTAAGAAGTTATTTATGGAGCTTAATTTGCAGGTTGACACATCCAATTTTTTGTGACAATATGAGTAGCATTCATCTAGCATCGAATCCTGTCTATCATGCTAGAACCAAGCATATTGAAGTGCACTATCACTTCATAAGGGAAAAGGTGATATCGAAGGAAGTTTCAGTACATCATATTGGTACCAAGGACCAAGTTGCCGACATGTTTACAAAGGCTTTGGATGGGATGAAGATTTCAAAATTCAAGCAATGCATCAACATGAAGGAGCTTGGATGAGGACGAAGAATCGAAGCTTGAGGGGGAGTGTTAAAAGTCAAGCTTCAACCTACAAATTCGTGGGGAATCTTTTATGGACATGTGGAGCAATCAAAGGAAGCCAAAAGCCACGAGATTCCATCAAGAAAAGTCACTCAACCACTCCCCAAGTCATCTCAACTAATTCCTCCAAGTTAGGAGGCTGATTTGGAAAGGTAGTTCCTAGATTTTAGGGGCACACTTCTCACTATAAAAGGAGCATGTATCCCGACTTCTTTTGGGCCATCTTCTTGGAGTTTTAGCTCATGTAAAGTGAGCACTAAGTGCTGGAGTTGTGATAAGCAAGCCCCTTGCTTAAGCTAGCCCCTTGCTTGCTTGTTTGTTTTCTTTTAGTAGGCATATCTATGTGTGTGCGCAGGCAGTGTTGCAACTCTCTACCCCTGAGTTGTTAGCATTGGTTCTCCCTCATATTGTATCCATTTGATGTAATTCTTGTCTCATTGGATAGCTATTAGAGTCTATTTTATGCTCACAAATTCTCTGGATCATTCTCTGCGTAATCTGGGAGCAACATTCATTTTAGTGAAGTTGTGTGATTGATATCTCTCTTAGTGTGTAGGCTCTGTTTGAAATATTTTGCTCTCTGTTGTAAGGGCTGGTTCTCCTTCTCTATGTATCCATTTGTTATGATTTTGGTGTCATTGGGTAGCTATTAGAGTCCTCTAAAGTTAACCAAAGTTTGATATTCATTCTTTGTATAATCTCTGAGAAAAGCTTGCTGGAGTGAAGTGAGGTATCTGCTTGATTGGCAGTTGTGAGCATTCAACTAGCTCATGTTGTAGACATTGTTTCTCCTTGTGTAGGCATCCATTTGAAGTGAAATTTGGTTTGTTGGAAAGCTCTTGGTGTCTACTACAGGTCTACAAAAGCTCACTGGAGTTCTCTGCATATGCTCTGAGTAAGAGCATTTTTGGTGTGCAGAGGTCAAAGAAGGATACCTGTGGAGGTCATTCACGCTTCGTCGTTGCTTAGGGGTTGAGATACTTCTCCCATCATATATGTGTATGTATATGTGTTTTTATGTGTGTATGCATGTGTATGTGTGTGTATGCATTATTATGTGTGTATGTGTCTATGTGTGTTTGTGTGTGTGTGTGTGTATGTGTGTGTGTATGTGTATGTGTGTGTGTCTATGAGTGTGTATGTGTTTATGTGTATGTATGTATCTATGTGTGTGTATGTGTCTATGTGTGTATGTGTATGCATGTATGTATGCATATGTGTGTGTATGCATGTGCATGTGTGTGTATGCATCATTATGTGTGTTTGTGTCTATGTGTGTATGTGTCTATGTGTGTATGTGTCTATGTGTGTATGTGTGTGTGTATATATGTGTGTGTGTCTATGTGTATGTGTGTGTGTCTATGAGTGTGTATGTGTTTATGTGTATGTATGTATCTATGTGTGTGTATGTGTCTATGTGTGTATGCGTATGCATGTATGTATGCATGTGTATGTGTGTTTATGCGACATTATGTGTGTATGTGTCTATGTGTGTATGTTTGTGTGTGTGTGTATGTGTGTGTGTGTGTGTGTATGTGTATATGTGTATGTGTTGTTATGCGTCTATGAGTGTGTATGTCTTTATGTGTGTGTATTGTGTCTATGTGTGTGTATGTGTCTATGTTTGTATGTGTTTGCATGTATGTATGCATATGTGTGTATGTGTGTATGCATTATGTATGCATATGTGTGTGTATGCATTATCTATGTGTATGTAAGCATGTGCATTATGTATACATGTAAGTATGTATGTATGCATATGCATATGCATTATGTATGCATATAAGTATGTATGTATGCATATGCATATGCATTATATATGCATATGTGTGTATACATTATGTATGCATATGTGTTTGTATGCATTATGTATGTGTATGTAAGCATGTGCATTATGTATGCATGTAAGTATGTATGTATGCATATGCATATGCATTATGTATGCATGTATGTGTATGTGTGTGTATGTCTCTCTATGTGTGTATGCATATATGTGTGTGTATGTGTGGGTATATGTATCTGTATGTGTGTATGCATGTGTATGTGTGTGTATGCATCATTATGTATGTGTCTATGTGTGTATGTGTGTATATGTGTGTGTATGTGTGTGTGTGTCTATGTGTATGTGTGTGCATCTATGAGTATTTGTTTATGTGTGTGTATGTGTTTATGTGTGTATGTGTCTATGTGTGTATGTGTGTGTGTGTATCTATGCATGTGCAATATGTATGCATGTAAGTATGTATGTACATTGTATGCATATGCATATGCATATGTATGCATGTATGTGTATATGTGTGTATGCATATATGTGTGTGTATGTGTGTATGTGTGTGTATATGTGTCTGTATGTGTGTATGCATGCGTATGTGTGTGTATGCATGTGTATGTGTGTATGTGTCTATGTGTGTATTGTGTGTGTATATGTGTGTGTATGTGTGTGTGTCAATGTGTATGTGTGTGTGTCTATGAGTGTGTATGTGTTTATGTGTGTGTATGTGTCTATGTGTGTGTATGTGTCTATGTGTGTATGTGTTCGCATGTATGTATGCATATGTGTGTGTATGCGTGTGTATGTATTATGTATGCATATGTGTATGTATTTATTATGTATGTGTTTGTATGCATGTATGTATGCATGTATGTATGCATGTATGTATGTATGTATGTATGCATATGCATATGCATTATGTATGTATATATATGCATGTATGTGTATGTGTGAATATGTCTATGTGTGTGTGTATGCATATATGTGTGTGTGTATGAATATATTTGTGTATGTGTGTATGTGTGTGTATATGTGTTTGTATGTGTGTATGCATGTGTATGTGTGTGTATGCATTATTATGTGTGTATGTGTGTATGTGTGTTTGTGTGTGTGTGTATATGTGTGTGTGTGTCTATGTGTATGTGTGTGTGTCTATGAGTGTGTATGTGTTTATGTGTATGTATGTATCTATGTGTGTGTATGTGTCTATGTGTGTATGTGTATGCATGTATGTATGTATATGTGTGTGTATGCATGTGTATGTGTGTGTATGCATCATTATGTGTGTATGTGTCGATGTGTGTGTGTATATATGTGTGTGTGTCTATGTGTATGTGTGTGTGTCTATGAGTGTGTGTTTATGTGTATGTATGTATCTATGTGTGTATGTGTCTATGTGTGTATGTGTATGCATGTATGTATGTATATGTATGTGTATGCATGTGTATGTGTGTGTATGCATCATTATGTGTGTATGTGTCTATGTGTGTATGTTTGTGTGTGTGTATATGTGTGTGTGTATGTGTATGTGTCTATGTGTATGTGTTGCTATGCATCTATGAGTGTGTATGTGTTTATGTGTGTGTATGTGTCTATGTGTGTGTATATGTCTATGTTTGTATGTGTATGCATGTATGTATGCATATGTGTGTATGCATTATGTATGCATATGTGTGTGTATGCATTATGTATGTGTATGTAAGCATGTGCATTATGTATGCATGTAAGTATGTATGTATGCATATGCATATGCATTATGTATGCATGTAAGTATGTATGCATGCATATGCATATGCATTATGTATGCATATGCATATGCATTATGTATGCATATGCATATGCATTATGTATGCATATGTGTGTATGTGTGTGTATGCATTATGTATGCATATGTGTGTGTATGCATTATGTATATGTATGTAAGCATGTGCATTATGTATGCATGTAAGTATGTATGTATGCATATGCATATGCATTATGTATGCATGTATGTGTATGTGTGTGTATGTCTCTCTATGTGTGTGTATGTGTGGGTATATGTGTCTGTATGTGTGTATGCATGTGTATGTGTTTGTATGCATAATTATGTATGTGTCTATGTGTGTGTATATGTGTACGTATGTGTGTGTATGTGTGTGCATCTATGAGTATGTATGTGTT
The DNA here is from genome assembly GCA_020310875.1 of Ceratopteris richardii. Lineage (NCBI taxonomy): Eukaryota > Viridiplantae > Streptophyta > Polypodiopsida > Polypodiales > Pteridaceae > Ceratopteris > Ceratopteris richardii. Next base: position 50,715,537 of record CM035430.1, on the reverse strand, counting down.
TATGTGCGTGTATGTGTCTATGTGTGTATGTGTGTGTATATGTGTGTGTATGTGTGTGTATGTGTGTGCATCTATGAGTATGTATGTGTTTATGTGCGTGTATGTGTCTATGTGTGTATGTGTGTGTGTGTATCTATGCATGTGCAATATGTATGCATGTAAGTATGTATGTACATTGTATGCATATGCATATGCATATGTATGCATGTATTTGTATATGTGTGTACATCTCTCTATGTGTGTGTATGCACATATGTGTGTATGTGTGTGTATATGTGTCTGTATGTGTGTATGCATGTGTATGTGTGTGTATGCATGTATATGTGTGTATGTGTGTGTATATATGTGTGTGTCTATGTGTATGTGTGTGTATCTATGAGTGTGTATGTGTTTATGTGTGTGTATGTGTCTATGTGTGTGTATGTGTCTATGTGTGTATGTGTATGCATGTATGTATGCATATGTGTGTGTATGTGTGTGTATGCATTATGTATGCATATGTGTATGTATGCATTATGTATGTGTATGTATGCATGTATGTATGTATGTATGTATGTATGTATGTATGTATGTATGTATGTATGTATGTATGTATGCATATGCATATGCATTATGTATGTATATATATGCATGTATGTGTATGTGTGAGTATGTCTCTCTATGTGTGTGTGTATGCATATATGTGTGTGTGTATGCATATATGTGTGTATGTGTGTATGTGTGTGTGTGTGTGTATATGTGTTTGTATGTGTGTATGCATGTGTATGTGTGTGTATGCATTATTATGTGTGTATGTGTCTATGTGTGTTTGTGTGTGTATATGTGTGTGTGTGTCTTTGTGTATGTGTGTGTGTCTATGAGTGTGTATGTGTTTATGTGTATGTATGTATCTATGTGTGTGTATGTGTCTATGTGTATGCATGTATGTATGCATATGTGTGTGTATGCATGTGTATGTGTGTGTATGCATCATTATGTGTGTATGTGTGTGTGTCTATGTGTATGTGTGTGTGTCTATGAGTGTGTATGTGTTTATGTGTATGTATGTTTCTATGTGTGTGTATGTGTCTATGTGTGTATGTGTATGCATGTATGTATGCATATGTGTGTGTATGCATGTGTATGTGTGTGTATACATCATTATGTGTGTATGTGTCTATGTGTGTATATTTGTGTGTGTGTATATGTGTGTGTATGTGTATGTGTCTATGTGTATGTGTTGCTATGCGTCTATGAGTGTGTATGTGTTTATGTGTGTGTATGTGTGTATGTGTGTGTATGTGTCTATGTTTGTATGTGTATGCATGTATGTATGCATATGTGTGTATGTGTGTATTTATTATGTATGCATATGTGTGTGTATGCATTATGTATGTGTATGTAAGCATGTGCATTATGTATGCATGTAAGTATGTATGTATGCATATGCATATGCATTATGTATGCATATGTGTGTATGTGTGTGTATGCATTATGTATGCATATGTGTGTGTATGCATTATGTATGTGTATTTAAGCATGTGCATTATGTATGCATGTAAGTATGTATGTATGCATATGCATATGCATTATGTATGCATGTATGTGTATGTGTGTGTATGTCTCTCTATGTGTGTGTATGCATATATGTGTGTGTATATGTGTGTATATGTGTCTGTATGTGTGTATGCATGTGTATGTGTGTATGCATCATTATGTATGTGTCTATGTGTGTATGTGTGTGTATATGTGTGTGTATGTGTGTGTGTTTCTATGTACATGTGTGTGTATCTATGAGTATGTATGTGTTTATGTGTGTGTATGTGTCTATGTGTGTGTATCTATCTATGCATGTGCATTATGTATGCATGTAAGTATGTATGTACATTGTATGCATATGCATATGCATATGTTGTCATGTATGTGTATATGTGTGTATGTCTCTCTATGTGTGTGTATGCATATACGTGTGTGTATGTGTGTATGTTTGTGTATATGTGTCTGTATGTGTGTATGCATGTGTATGTGTGTATATGCATGTGTATGTGTGTATGTGTCTATGTGTGTATGTGTGTGTGTATATGTGTGTGTATGTGTGTGTGTCTATGTGTATGTGTGTGTATCCATGATTGTGTATGTGTTTATGTGTGTGTATGTGTCTATGTGTGTGTATGTGTCTATGTGTGTATGTGTATGCATGTATGTATGCATATGTGTGTGTATGTCTATGTATGCATTATGTATGCATGTGTGTGTATGCATTATGTATGTGTATGTATGCATGTATATATGTATGTATGTATGTATGTATGTATGTATGTATGTATGTATGCATATGCATTATGTATGTATATATATGCATGTATGTGTATGTGTGAGTATGTCTCTCTATGTGTGTGTGTATGCATATATGTGTGTATGTGTGTATGTGTGTGTGTATATGTGTTTGTATGTGTGTATGCATGTGTATGTGTGTGTATGCATCATTATGTGTGTATGTGTCTATGTGTGTTTGTGTGTGTGTATATGTGTGTGTGTCTATGTGTATGTGTGTGTGTCTATGAGTGTGTGTCTATGAGTGTGTATGTGTTTATGTGTATGTATGTATCTATGTGTGTGTATGTGTCTATGTGTGTACGTGTATGCATGTATCTATGCATATGTGTGTGTATGCATGTGTATGTGTGTGTATGCATCATTATGTGTGTATGTTTCTATGTGTGTATGTGTGTGTGTATATATCTGTGTGTGTCTATGTGTATGTGTGTGTGTCTATGAGTGTGTATGTGTTTATGTGTATGTATGTATCTATGTGTATGTGTCTATGTGTGTATGTGTATGCATGTATGTATGCATATGTGTGTGTATGCATGTGTATGTGTGTATGCATCATTATGTGTGTATGTGTCTATGTGTGTATGTTTGTGTGTGTGTATATGTGTGTGTGTATGTGTATGTGTCTATGTGTATGTGTTGCTATGCGTCTATGAGTGTGTATGTGTTTATGTATGTGTATGTGTCTATGTGTGTGTATGTCTATGTTTGTATGTGTATGCATGTATGTATGCATATGTGTGTATGTGTGTGTATGCATTATGTATGCATATGTGTGTAGGCATGTGCATTATGTATGCATGTAAGTATGTATGTATGCATATGCATATGCATTATGTATGCATATGTGTGTATGTGTGTGTATGCATTATGTATGCATATGTGTGTGTATGCATTATGTATGTGTATGTAAGCATGTGCATTATGTATGCATGTAAGTATGTATGTATGCATATGCATATGCATATGCATTATGTATGCATGTATGTGTATGTGTGTGTATGTCTCTCTATGTGTGTGTATGCATATTTGTGTGTGTATATGTGTCTGTATGTGTGTATACATGTGTATGTGTGTGTATGCATCATTATGTATGTGTCTATGTGTGTATGTGTGTGTATATGTGTGTCTATGTGTGTGTGTATCTATGTGTATGTGTGTGTATCTATGAGTATGTATGTGTTTATGTGTGTGTATGTGTCTATGTGTGTATGTGTGTGTATGTATCTATGCATGTGCATTATGTATGCATGTAAGTATGTATGTACATTGTATGCATATGCATATGCAAATTGTATGCATGTATGTGTATATGTGTGTATGTCTCTCTATGTGTGTGTATGCATATATGTGTGTGTATGTGTGTGTATATGTGTCTGTATGTGTGTATGCATGTGTATGTGTGTGTATGCATGTGTATGTGTGTATGTGTGTATGTGTGTATGTGTGTATGTGTGTGTGTGTATATGTGTGTGTATGTGTGTGTGTCTATGTGTATGTGTGTGTGTCTATGTGTATGTGTGTGTGTCTATGTGTATGTGTGTGTATCTATGAGTGTGTATGTGTTTATGTGTGTGTATGTATGTGTGTGTGTCTATGTGTATATGTGTATGCATGTATGTATGCATATGGTTGTGTATGCATGTGTATGTGTGTGTATGCATCATTATGTGTGTATGTGTTTGTGTACATGTGTGTGTGTATGTGTGTGTGCCTATGTGTATGTGTCGCTACACGTCTATGAGTGTGTATGTGTTTATGTGTGTGTATGTGTCTATGTGTGTGTATGTGTGTATGTGTATGCATGTATGTATGCATAGGTGTGTGTATGTGTGTGTATGCATTATGTATGCATGTGTGTGTATGCATTATGTATGTGTATGTATGCATGTCAGTACGTATGTATGCATATGCATATGCATTATGTATGCATATGTATGCATGTATGCATGTATGTGTATGTGTGTGTATGTCTCTCTCTATGTGTGTGTGTGTGTGTATGCATATATGTGTGTGTATGTGTGTATGTGTGTGTATATGTGTGTGTATGTGTGTATGAATGTGTATGTGTGTGAATGCACCATTATGTGTGTATGTGTCTATGTGTGTATGTGTGCATGTATATATGTGTGTATTTGTGTGTGCGTCTATGTGTATATGTATGTGTCTATGAGTGTGTATGAGTTTATATGTGTGTATGTGTCTATGTGTGTGTATGTGTCTATGTGTGTATGTGTATGCATGTATGTATGCATATGTGTGTATGTGTGTGTATGCATTATGTATGCATATGTGTGTGTATGCATTATGTATGTGTATGTATTCATGTGCATTATGTATGCATATGCATTATGTATGTGTATGTATGCATATGTGTGTGTATGCATGTAAGTATGTATGTATGTACGCATATGCATATGCATTATGTATGCATATTGTGTGTATGCATGTAAGTATGTATGTATGTATGTACGCATATGCATATGCATTTTGTATGCATGTATGTGTATGTGTGTGCATGTCTCTCTATGTGTGTGTATGTATATATGTGTTTGTATGTGTGTATATGTGTGTGTATGTGTGTGTGTGTGTGTTTGTGTGTGTATGTTTGTGTATGTGTGTGTATATGTATGTGTATATGTGTGTGTGTATGCATTATGTGTGCATGTGTGTATGAAACATTATTTGTGTATGTCTGTATATGGATGTGTATTTGTGTGTATGTGTGTGTGTCTATGTGTATGTGTGTGTGTCTATGTGTGTATATGTGTGTGTGTATGCATATGTATGTGTGTGTAAGTGTGTGTGTGTGCTCATACCTTGCTTCAACGAGATGTCTCTCTCTCTCTCTCTCTCTCTCTCTCTCTCTCTCTCTCTCTCTCTCTCTCTCTCTCTCTCTCTCTTTGTCTCTTTTTGCTCTCGCATCCAAATCCCGGCACAAATGTGCCGGGAGAAATCGATTTTTTTTTTTACATTCCAGAGCGTCGCATATGAGACGCTATCCAGTTTGTGAACATCGCAAATACCATCACTAGTTAGCGACGGTGTTTGTGACACTCTCATTTAGCGTCGCATAAGCGATGCAAGCATTGCTTATGCGACGAATGACTCGGGAAAAAAAAAAATCCAAAAACACCACCATCGCTTATGCGACGCTAGCATCGCATAAGTGACGGTATTTGTTTTTTTTTCAATTCGGGGGGTCGCTACGCCCCCTATTTATTGTAGTGTATGGACATTAATCATATTGAATCAAGTATCCTTCTCCTTACCATGTAAAACATTACCTTTGTTTCCCACTCTATCACAAAAATTAATGACCATATTAAAATCACCAAGCAACGTTATGTCTCATGGGATGTTAGAGATTTCTTCCAAGCACTTGATTCTATCAGTAGAATTATTAGAAGAATACACACTAACAAACATTAAATTAATCGGCTCTTTGCATTTTAAAGCTACCCATTGATCAGAGATGCTAACCAAATTATCAACAACAAGCTGAACAAGGTTAGTTGCAATACCGATAGCCACCCTACCTTTTGATTGGTATGAAACCAAGAATGTCTACTTGAAGCGATATTCAAGTTGGTTTTAAGATTGAAAATGGGCATATTTTTGATGATCCAATGTCCTTAAGAAATAATATTAATTGCATGGTTGGCATCTTCAAAGAAGAAAAGAAAATAGTTATTTGGGAGAGACTCCACGTGTTTTGCCACTAAACCCGGACTTTCCTAGTTAATCCTAATCCATGTTTTGAGGATTTCTTGAGGAGGATGGGGGCCATGACATAGGCCTATAACCATTTTCTCATAAAGACCTTTGTGCCATTTTCAAGAGATAAACTATCTATTATGAGTGTGTTGTCATCTCTGTTATCAACGTCCAAATCCAAATGGATCGAGTGCTCAACATTGATATTATTAAAGTATTGGAATGGTCTTTTTCATTTTCTTCAAACATTTCTCCTTGCCTTTATCTTCTTTACTATTAGACAGAGTTTTAAAGTTACCTGTAAAAGCTTGATTTTTTAAAATCGAGAAGAAAACTTGCTGATGTTGTTATAGAGCTTAAATATAAGAGCTACTTCCTGTTTGATTGCTCTCTGTTCCATCAACAGAGGATTTAGGGACAAGGGCATCTAGTTGTGTGCTCCAAACTCTTCCATGTTGAAGGTAGAGGAGCTCGTCAACCCATTTCTCAGAGCATCCTTATGCACACTCAAGTTGGCTTCAACTTTGCGATTTGTAGCACTATAGCCATTACATAAAGCCCCCTTGACGGCCATGCCACCCGTGAGGGGGAGAGCGGAAGAGACCTCCCAGAGCAGAACAAGACTCAGAACGAAGTGGGAGTCGGAGGGCCTAAAAAATTTCACGACGGACAAAATATCATATGACAGGCAAAATTTTGCTTCTAGCTTTCATAAGAGAAATTTTCACATGTTTATACAAGGCATATATATAATATATAGAGGTCTAGGATATACCGAGAAGTCTAAACACAAAACCTCTTTTGATAATTTTACATTTTCTATCTGTGACACAATCAGGCACCAAACCATTAGTAGCAAAAAAACCTGTTTTGTTTTGATTAACCATAGAACCACTAGAAGTACAGAATATGTCAAGACAATTAAGAAAATTAATAGCAAACTGGTAATCATCAGAGTTTATCATATTGGTATCATGAGCAAACACCTGAAGATCGAGTTGAGTTGCTGCACCGGGAATAGCAAGACCTTTGATTTGACCCTGTTCAAAGCAATCTTTGATTAGCCAGCCAAGAACATCACTAGTGATGGCAAACAGAAGGGGGGATAGGGGACAACCCTGTCTGATGGATCTGCAAAGTTTAAAAGAGTCAAAAACATATCCATTCATAGCCACTCTAGCATTTGCATTTCCAAAAAGGATACTGGCAAATTTAATAAACTTTTTACAAAGGCCAACATCATGCAAGGAATGAAGGATAAAATCCAACTCTATTCTATCATAAGCTTTAATAAAGTCAATCTTGAAGAAAAAAACATCAATTTTTTTATCTTTAGCAAACTCAATCCCTTCCCAAACAGAAATAATAGCATCAAGAATAAACCTACCTTTGATGAAGCCTTTTTGTTCAGGCAAAATGATGGAGTCCATGATAGGGCTATGTCTCCTGGCAAGAGTGGATGCAAAGATTTTATACAGAGAAGTCAGACATGAGATATGTCTCTAGTTGTTAAGATCATCCTTGGCACCCTTTTTGTGCATCAACTTAATAACCCCAAAATTGATGAAGGCAGAAAGACTCCCTCTCCTCAAGGCCTCTTGCCAAAAAAGAGAACAATGGGCACCATAAAATCAACCAAGTCCTAAAAGAATTCATTAGGTATACCATCAAAGCCAAGTGTTTTGCAGGGTTTCAATGTACTAATGATTTCTCTAATCTTGCCGACTGAGAGGGGCAAGTCCAGGATGGAAGCCAAAGACTCATAAATCATTTTTTTTCTCTTTATGGCAATATGGGCTCTCGATCTTTGGATTTCCTCCCCCCTCTTGGGAGAGCTAGAGAAAACATTGGTAAAGAAGCATAAAGCCTCCTGCAAATTCTCCTCAGCACATCTAGTATGGCTTCCATAACTCTTTTTAAGAAAAGGAACATAATCTTTAACTTTCTTTTTCTTCAAAAGGTCAAACATATGTTTATTAGGTTTTTCCATCTTCCCAGCCCAAATTTCTCTTGATGAAGCAAGAGCACCTCTAGTTAAGAGGTAATCTTCATACCTTAATCTATTTTGAAGTTCAAGGATGGAAATCTTTTTGGCATCTGGGTCCAAGTCACTATTTTCAACTTGGTCTATCTCTTTAAGTATCATCATTCTTCTCTTCTTCCTAATATCCTTCATTTTATGATTATACTTAGTGAGAAGACTTTGAGTATCCTTAACAGAATTTTCCCAAGCAATGAAAGGATTCAGACAATGAACACAAAAAATAAGATCTTTTTGATTTGTTCCTTGATCTAGGGCAGTTTAAGTAAAGACATATCCAAGTGTGGCCACCCTGCTCTATGATTAGGAGCATTCATAAAAATTGTAAGTTGAGAGACAAGTGATCAGAAAGTTGGAGAGAACTATCTTTAGAGCAGCAATGATTCCACATATCTTGAAACTGACTCACACTCATATAACAACGATCTAGTCTAGCAGAAAGAGAATTCTCAGCACTCCTGTTACTCCATGTATGCCCAGTGAGGGGAGAGCAATCAATGAGGTTGAGAGAAGTAACCATATTTATCCAACAAGATTTTTCTTTACCATGCAAGGTATTGTCAGAGTTACCTTTTCTATCATTAGCATGAGTGTTTATTGAAATCCCTAGCAATCAGAACATCACTAGTGATGGAGGCAAGCTCAGTCCAGCATTTGCTTCTGTTAGCAGAGCTATTGGCTGCATATAAGCTAACAATAGTAAGGTTAAGAGGATACTTGCACTTTATGGCAACCCATTGCCCATAATCACTAGTTCTGACTTCTTCCACCACATGATCAATATCATGGAGGATGCCAATGGCTGCACCGCCCTTTCCAGAGGTATGCCCCATTATGAACTCCAACCTTAGTTGTACCATCGATAGCACGTTCATGCAATGAGACTCTGTCCATGACTATCAGCTGAGCATTGATGGTGCCAGCGTTAGGGGTAATCACTGAATACCCGTTGATTAGTGCTTCCTAGAGCACCATTCTTCCCCCAAGGGGAGGAGGGAAAGTAATGGGCACTTGGAGTCAGAGCCTATGTGGAGAACTCCCTCAGAGAAAGAGCAAACAGAGGAGGAGGAGGAGGAGGCGGTGGTGGAGGCGGTGGAGGTGGTGGTGGTGGAGGTGGCGGAGGAGGGGGCGGTGGCTTTGCGGCATCCAAGGTATTCGCATGCTCCTACGATTGTCATAGTGGCTACAGAGCCACTTGCAAGTAAGCCTCGCTTGGAAGTTCTTCCGTAATTTGGAGAGGAAAGCACTGCCATTTTTACGCTCGTTCTTCCACCAGTTGTCCAAATGTAACATCCATATCTTTGCCTGTGGCTTCGTAATGAAGAACTAAATAAGCAAAAACTCTGTTCTCTTTTTGGTATGCATACTCAACCACAATGTGTGTAGCTATGTATGTGTGTGTGAGAGAGAGAGAGAGAGAGATTTTGAGCTGTTTCTCTACTTATGAACAAGGAATGTCCAACTCTTTTGTTTTGTATTGGTAGAATTCACACACTTAAAGTCTCCTTCAAAACTTGCAGTTTAAGAAGAAATTTCCATGGTTCTTGACAGTTTCAGCTAAAATTCACACACTTAAAGCCTCCTTCAAAAATCGCATTCAAGATGAAATTCCAATGGTTCTTGAGAGATACAGTTGAACCTTATCATGACTCTCTACGTTTATTGTTATCCATACTACATATTTTTCTTTTCAGCTATAGTTATATATGTTTGCTTTGCTATATGTATTCGTGTCTTCTTCATCCACTCATTTTCTTGTATAAAGTTCAAATTCTAATCAATTTAATACTCTTGTGATATAATCTAGTCTAAAGACTATTTCAGCACAAGATCCAATAAGCATAGTGTTAAAAAATTACCTTAACTCAGCTACTTTGAGCATGGTAGTGGAGAAATGTCAGTCTTTAGTGCAATTGTTGCTAGTGTAAGTGATTTTGTGATTATTTTAACCTGCTCATCAATATGAGACCAAAGAATGCATTGGAATTAGAAATCTTGAGAAATTGACTATCTTGAGAAATTGACCAAAGAATGCATTGGAATTAGCAATCTTGAAGAAATTTGTATCATTGTCTATCTTCATCTACTGTGCAGTCTTGAAGAAGTTTGACAATATTTATCCAGTGTGCAATCTTGAGCACTCCTTTACCACCAACAATTCTGCCATTTCAAATGTATTGTACTTGAAGAGGTGCATTCTGTCATTGCTACTTGTTCATCTTTGTGGTAGAATATCTAGCCCATCTTCTTCCTCCTTTGTATTTGAAAGGGATGAATGTATTTGAAGTAAATAGACAACTAAAGAAGTTTCATACTAAAATAAAAGGAGAAATTTATCGATACTGATATAAAATGAACATTTATACACTTCTCAACAAGTAAATAAATATCTCAACTTGCTCCTTTTCAAATAGATATCAAGTAAATAAATAAATAAATAAATAAATAAATATATATATATATATATATATATATATATATATATATATATATATATATATATATATATATATATATATATATATATATATATATATCAACTTGCTCCTTTGCAAATCGACCACCAAAGAAAAAACGATATTTAAAAAATTAAGAAGGGTTTTTCCGTAGCATATATTTTTTCTTAGTTCAAAGGGTTTTTCCGTACCTCACAACGTATCTTAATGTGTGTTCTTTCTTATATGTTGTCATCATGTTGTTCTTTCCAGCATGTAACATTACAAAGGTGTTTCCAAGCCCTTTGTCATGTACGTATAGCACTCAAGCCAAGATGACCTAAGGAAGGAGAGAGAGAGAGAGAGAGAAAGAGTACCTCTCTCTCCCCCCTCACGCACTTCTGTGTGGGTGAAAGAGAGAGATATCAATACCATGCTAATGTATAATCATTACCTTTTAATTTGCATTCTCTTTTTCAAAAAAAAGAGGGAGGGTATTTGTAAATGAAAAAAGTGTACCTCTTATCATTCTATATTGTATTGCACAAATGTAAGGCTTCATTTATCAGGAGAATCCATTTTTGCGTTAAGCCATTGCCACAAAATCTAGCTTACTTGTTGGAAGGTGACTGTTGTATATAGTCACTCACAAACACACACACACACTCACATACATACACACACACACACTCACATATATATATATATATATATATGTGTATGTATGTGTGTGTGTATGTATGTCCATGCATATATTTATATATCTATGTACGTATGTGTATGTGTCTATGTATGCATTGACATACATAGACCTATATCTACTCATGTGTGCTTGCATGCATCCATATTCATATATATAGCCAAGAAGCTTGGATTTTTGGATGCAAATGAAGAATGGAGAAGATGTTTTGGGGCCCAAAAATTAATGGGGATCCATCATATTTGGTAGTTAGATTTGATTTCGATTATCCATTTAGAAGGATTCCCTATGTAATTCCTTACATTAAATTTTTGCAAAAACTTGTGCAAGAGAGGGTGCACTAGGAAAAACCCATTCCCCTCATTTTTAAGGACTTTTTGGTAATTTTTAGATCGTTTTTTGAAGTAATGGAGAGCTTTTGACAAATTTTGTGTTTTTCTTATTTTGTCATATATCTTGTGCATCTAAGTTGATCTCATGGCTTTTGACTAAAGAAATAAAGTCCCTTATTCCGTTCCTAATCACAATCGCTCTTTTTACATAACAATTGGCTTGTTTGCATGCATATAAGTTTGTTATATACATCTTCATACCTTTTTCAGTGACACATAAGCATGACTAGGAGGATTCGCTTAAGCTTGAAGATCTTTGGAATGATACCAAACATGAACGTGTTTTTAGTTAAGAGATCAAAATTATGAGCATAGGTAGCTTTTATCCGACTATGATTAAGGGGATTATAGGTTTTAACATACCTCTTTAAGCCATAGATCACATCCATCTTATTGGCTCAAGTACATCCCATCGGTCTTCTCATTGATTGGCATAGTTGTTGAGGAGAAGACATCAATGGTTAGATTACTCTACTAGAATCCTAGAAAACACTTTTTGGCATACTTGTTGAGGAGAAGAAACTAATAGTAAGCTTTAATATTGGTAAGCATGAGCTTGGAAGTAAGTCAAGTGCACAGATGTTACAAAGCACTGTTTAGATCTTTCAGAAAGGTAGCTCACCAGTGAATTGGAAGAGCTTTAGAACTTAGGATTAATATAAAAGTTGGGTTAAAAATTAGAAAATTCATGCAATTAAGGATAAGGAAGATATCTTTGCCACTCCATTCCTCAAATTCGTTTCTTTTCATTCAGTTGGGGAACACTTGTTGTGACAAAACATGTCATTTTGAAGCTTGAGAGTGTTTGGATCCGCAAAGAAGTAGATGTTATCCATGATGAAGTAAGTTGATATTAACAAAGAATACCAAAGCCAAAATGGAAATTGGACTTATGATGAAGACAATAACATTTTTGAATGATGAAATTGTAGAGTATAATAGGCACCTATTATTTCTCAATGATAAAATTGTAGAGTATATAGGCACCTACTATTGTGTTAACAAAGAATACCAAAGCCAAAATGGAAATTTGACTTATGATGAACACAATAACATTTTTCTCGATAGAAAGCTTCTCCAATGCAGATTGGTGGAGTTCTATGATGTTTCAATATCTAAATGGAGTGATGTTCTGAAGTTTATTATCAAACTTGATGGATGTGAAGTTATAAAGGATAGAAATAGGGATAAAGTTATTATTACCCTAATGAATATAGCAATTGATGGATCCTCTTCTGAGGGAGACATAAAGTACTTTTAGTCTACAATATGAACAACACATATGGTGACTCAAGACATTTGATATATGATCTTATATTGCTTATTATGCCTTTGGGAGAATGAAATCTAAATAAAATTTCCTCACACTCATATCCCTAAAGAAGGTTTTGAGATACTAGAATGGGTATTCAGACAAACAAGCCTCCCATCTATTATAGGGGAACAACAATGTGGAGTAATGTTGCACATTCTTGAAAGAGGTGATTTCAAAGTTGAATGGTATATTACAACTGACCTTAAGACTTTGAAGTGTATGTATAATATATGCAAAGAGGGTAATGGTAAGTCCCTTTTTCTATATTGCATTGAACCCATGAATAAATTAGATGTGAAGTGGTTGAAACATGCAATCGATAAGGAATGAAGAGACCTAGAATTTGAACCCATCTTGCCTACCCATGTGAGCAAAGAAATTGAATGATGTGTGTGTGTCTCTCCTCCCATCCATATGTACCCTCTTGTACTCTAAAAATAGCAATGATCAGCAATGGTCTAGTGCCAACATGGGGCCATCATGCAACACTCATCCCCATTACTACAAAGTACCTTAGGGTATCCCCCAAGCTTGGGACCTTGGCTAGCTGGCCCTTGTTCGTCACACACATGGCCTGATCCCTATGGATCAATGTCATGATCCCTGTGGATCAATATCTAACACTCTCTCCCCCTTCTAAATATCATTATCCTCCATGATCAATGAGGGAAAGTACTTGCGAACCAGAGCTTCTGATTCCCAAGTAGAATCAGTAAGTTGTAATCCTCTCTATGCTACTAGGTACTCCTAGAAGACATGATTCCCCAATCATTTCTGTCTCTGATCTAGTATCGTATCTGGAGAACGATCTGTGCTATCACTTTCCTGCAAAGAAAAAATACCTTCTATTAGATTATCCTCCCTATAAATATACTTGCAAAGTTTACTGATATGAAACACTTGATGGACTCTACAATCTGGAGGAAGCTCTAATTGGTATGCAACTTCACTTAGCTTTTTAACTATCTTCCGAGGTCCACAAAATCTTGGTGAAAGCTTACTACATTTCCCGATGGAGAGTGAAGTAGATGTAGTTGGTACCTAAAGAAAGACTTTATCTCCCTCCTCAAAGGATCTAGGATATCTTTTCTTGCCAACATACTCTTTAGCCCTATCAATGGCTTACTGCATCTTGGCTTTAACTATTTCTGAATTTGTTTGGAGGTTTGCTAAGAACTTCAAAACACCAGGACATTTTTTTGGCATGCCTATGGTACTGGAAGCATTGGGATTCATTCCATAGTTCATCTCAAAAGGAGACATACCTGTCACCTTGGGAGGCCTATTGTTATAAGCAAAATCAACTAGTGGCAAATAACTATCCCAATCTATCTGTCTCTCATACACATATGCCCTCAACATGTCCTCTGAAATATGGTTGACCCTCTCGGTCTCACCATTTGTCTGAAGATGATCACTGTTGTTCATCTTTAATGACACCTTCAGTTTTTCAAATATAAGCTTCTAGAACTGTCTTGTGAATCTGACATCCCTATATGAAACTATGGATGTCGATAACCCATGCAATCTGAATACATGCTAGATAAATAACTCTGTTACATGTGGAGCTTCTATCATCTCCTACATGGATATGAAATGAGCCATCTTGCTCAATCTATCTAGCACAAGTAGGATAGTATCCCGCTTCCTTTAGGTCCATGATAGCCCGACTATGAAGTCCATGGATACACTTTCCCAGTTATGATCTAGAATCTGTCAAGGATGCAAAAGACTTGGTATCTTTATCCTTTCTGCTTTGTTGACTTTACACATAAAGCATGGTCGACCATAAGTGTGGATGTCTCTGGCTAATCTAGGCCACCAAAATGTTCTTCTAACAAGCTATATTGTCTTGTCAACACCAAGATGTCCTGCACAAGGCACATCACGGTTATCATGCATGACTTTTCTTCTCAAATCATGAGAATCTGGTACGCAAACCTTTCCTTTCCATTTGACTATTCCATTCTCCTATGGGAAATTGGAATACGAAATGGACTTGTTTGCTTTGCTAGGTAACAAAACTGATGGAACTGCCCATCTTCTATAATAGAGTCATCATTGGTGGCTCGAATAATCTGTAACAAATGTGGACCTTCCATCTGTGCTTCCTTTATCTCTTGAAGCAATGAGCTTTCTAGAATTGTAAAGGTCATTTGATACATTATCCGACATAATGCATCAGCAACTATATTCAGTTTGCCTCATCTATACAGGATTTCCATGTAAAACTCTTGCATGAGCTCAACCCAATGAGCATGTCTACCTTGAAGATCTGGTTGACTACACTTAAGTGTATGGCGATGTGTGTATACCTTAAAGTCTGCACCATAAAGATAATGTCTCCAGACTTACAATGCATGCACCACTACATACAACTCTTGTTCATGCACTAGCCAGTTGTGTTGTGCACTGGTCAATTTCTTACTTTCAAAAGCTATTGGCCTCCCATCTTGGCTCAAAATTGTTGCTATGGCTATGACACTAGCACCTGTCTGCTGATACCAGATGCCCTAGATACTCTATCCTTAGAAGAAAAAATTGATTCTTCTCTCGATTTACATACAACTGATTTTCTTTTAAAGTATTCAATACTAATCAAAGATGACTCTCATACTAATGTACAATCCTACTATACACTAACAAATCTTCAACATATTTTTCAATGAATAGATGTAAAATATCACTCATTAACATCATAAATGTAGCCGATGCATTAATCAAACCAAATGGCATGAACAAATACTGATAATGACCAAAACAGGTCCTAAAAGTTATCTTATGTACATCATGATCTCTTACTCTAATATGATGGTAGCCATTGTCGAAATCTATTTTACTAAAGAAAACAGCTCCACCTAGAGCATCTAAAAGATCATCAATCATGGGCATGGGATATCTGTATCTGATAGTAATCTTATTGAGTGCACGGTAGTCGATGCACATCCTATAGATGTGTCTTTCTTCTTGACTAGAAGAACTGGTGCTGCAAAGGGTGAATAGATGAGTCTAATCAGCCCTTTCTATAGGTACTCATCCATGACCTTGTGGACTTCATTTTCCTCTTGCAAAATCATTCAAAATGGTGGCCGAGAAATCAGACTCGCTCTCGATACCAATTCAATTCTATGCTCTATGTTCAATCAATCTTATGCAACTTGGTAGCATTTAGCAATCATGTATCTTGGAGATCTTGCCCTCCATGGATCACTAGTTGCCTCCTCTCATGTTCAAACTAATAAATATGCGAAGCAAAGTCAATGAAACTTCTTAATAAAGACTACATCAGAACGTGCTAGTCTCTGTATCTCAAAATTCAATCTGTCCTCATAGGACTAGATCTGAATAGGTAGATCACCAATGCATCGATCCCATGTCTCTGTTCCCTTCCCATTGGCTAACGCTACTGTGTAGGTATACTCTGATGGCATAGTCTCTAGATGTAACCTCTTGACTAGTCAGGAACTAATGATATTATGTGTCGATCCATTATCAAAGAATACCTTGACCACTCCCCTCATGAAAATCAGTTTTGTGTCAGGAAACTTATATCCTTTTTGTACCACTCGTGAAAGCACAGCGTCTCGCACAGTCGAAACCTTCTTTGTGATCGTCATACCCACTATGGAAGGTGAAAGCAGTCATGGGGGATCTCCAAATTCCTCATGATCACCACTTCCTTTCTGAGTAGAATTTATGACTATGGTGGCAACTATCTTCTTTTTCTTAAGATAATCCTTGAACAACTGTTGTCCTAAACACCCATAGCATAATCTTTCTTTCATTGACTTCTCTTTCTACTGAGGGATAAATATAGACTTATTATAAGCCCTCTCAGTCCAGAGCAGATACTTTTCTCTTACCTCTTGCAACTGTCTTGATCATGTGCACCTACTTAGCCTCTCTAGAAGGTTGTGCACTGATCGAACCAAGAGTAGGTGTGTGGAAGGATCAACTGACCTTAGGCCATGAGGACCTTTGACACTGGAAGCCTGTGCCTCTATGGCCATCCATATAGACCAAAGCCATCTTCGTGGCTTGTCTCAAGGGCTGATATCTCTCCTTCCTCACCAATAGTCTAATAGTTTCCCTAAGCCCCAAGATGAACTTATGGACTGGAGAAACTCTCGGATAATATCATGCACTTTAAGAAGCATCTCTCTATACTTATCCACGTACTCCTGAACTGTCTTATTCTTTTGACTGATGAAGAATCAGGTGTCTAGCACTCTAGACCTCTCATCTGAAGATACAAAGTTATTGTAGAACAAGATCTTGAATTGATCCCATGTCTTGGGCTCTTTCTTATCTTGTTCGATCTTATGCTACCACCTATGAGCGATGTCCATAAGGTTATACATATCATGTTGAATCTTATGTCTATCATCCATGATATGACACAAGTGGAAGCATTGTTTCCACTTGTTGAGCCACTGTTCAATAGCGTCAACAGTTATAGCACTAGTCAAACCATGATATCTAGGCAAATTAAGATCCTTAAGCTACCATCTGGTCTTTCGAACTAGAATGCTATCTCTAGGGACTTCTAGAGTTTGATGCTCATCTGGAGCATCTATGTTCATCCCTGGCAAATCAGGCTCTGGCATATCTTCCTCTTTCTTGGATCCATGAACATGTACGAAGATATCACGAAGTGTGCTATCTAGATTAGTAATCCTATTACTCATGGACTGCATGGGATCTGCCGGGTTCTCTTCCATGAGTGTTTCTCTCCTAGAAGGGGATGATGATCCTGAGTCCATACTAGGCTATGGTAAATTTATGATTTTTTGTTTTATACATATTTTTTAATAATTTTTAAATAGTACGCTTTATGTACATCTAAATACGTAATTAGCAGCAGAAAAGAAACAAATCACAAGCCTTTGCTCAATGAAAAATAAAGAAATAAGAGAATTTTAGTAAGTTTTGTATTCTTGAATGCATATGCATACTAATTTTCTAAAAATTTTGGCAGCATAACAGTGTAATTTTGAAAATCAAGAAAATTATACAAGATAATCGCTAGGAAATTCTCATAATAATAGTGCTGATAGGCACAATCTAACTACAAATAGATCGAAGAGGATTACACACCCTGACAAATTTAGATTTCTTTCCTTGCTAACCTGTAAGAGAATACTTACTTGTCCTTGCAATAAGAATACATGCACCATACAATATGAGTCCACGTCCCAAATATGTTTGTACTCTAGATACCAAGCAAAAATTACATGTCCTATATGCAATATAATGCAAAAAGAAAGAAACAATGCATATTAATTGACAAAGAGACTTGTCTAGAGGTTCAAGTGATAATTTGAAGGTGTGTGTAGGTGCTGGAGATGGTCCACACACATTCTAAATAGCTTCCCAAGACTCTCCTGATACTTTGTACTTCTAAACTATGCTCGAAAGAGGGTCATGATGATGAAAGGTCAAACTCTAAGCTCTGAAGCTAACTGAGAATGAATCCAAAATATGGGTTCCATCCACTCATTGGAAAGATCTCTGAGAGAGATTCCTATAACAACAAAAATCTCCAAATTTGGAGATCGTATGCTCAAGATATGGGCAAAAGAAGTGGGTAATCTAGCATTGACCAAATCAAACTTAGGCTACGGTAACAAGAAAGAACTTCGAAATCTGCGGCCATAAGCTTCGGTCCAAGCCATGAACGTCTCTGTGTATGTTGCCTTCAGCGAGAAATGCACCAGAGCATGAAGAATAGTCCCATAGGCCTTCATATATATAGCAGATGAAAAACTGTACACATTAGAGAAGAACACTGTCGCTTACTCTCTCATGCGCAAGCACCTGATGCAGGGCAGATCTTCTCTCTTGTCTTCGGGCAGCGCTAAATTGCATGCAGGCAAGCTCTTTGCATATCGGGAAGATGCACGGGCAGAAGACCACACTTGTAAGCACGTTCATGAGCGCATATGTGTGTGGGGTCATCTGCAGAGGGGGGTCATATGGCTCCTCTCAGAGTCCCTTTGCTCGATGCTCTAACTTCAATAGAGAACTCTGATGGCAGCCGACCAATACCCGATGATGACCAAGAAGATGATGAACGAAAAAAACGATGGCAAAGCGATAAACGCACTCGAAAAAGCGACGAGAAAAAAAAACGAGGATCCACGCTCTGATACCAAGTGTGAGCAAAGAAATTGAATGGCGTGTGCGTGTGTGTGGAGAATAGTTAACTCTTTAATATGGAACATGTCATTTCGAATAATATTCATTTTTATCTCTTAGCCTGGTTTTATATTCATTTTTATCTCTTAGCCTGGTTTTATATTCATTTTTATCTTTTGAGTTATGGTTTTTGCAATGGTGTTGAATTCTTGCATGAATATGAAACTTCTTTGTCATTTCGAATAATATTCATTTTCATCTTTTAGGCTGTTTTTTTTTTTTTAATATAAAGGAAATTCGGCATTAGCCTACTCTCCCGGACTTGAATTAAATAAAGAAAAGTACAAGAGAAGGGGACTAGTGCCCATGGGACCCTCCAAATCCCACAAAGCAGGGGAAGCTTTTACAAGGCTTAGATGGCATTACAAAGAAGGTTAATCACCCTCTCATCACCCTCATGAGGGGCCCACTTGGGTTTAAGCTTGTTATTGATAAAAAGGAGTACTCTTAGCCTGGTTTTATATTCATTTTTATCTCTTAGCCTGTTATGGTTTTTGCAATGGTTATGAATTCTTGCATGAACATGAAACTTCTTTACTTGTCTATTTACTTCAAATACATTCATCCCTTTCAAATGCAAAGATGAGTTAGATATTCTACCACAAAGATGAACAAGTATGAGCAAGTGGCAATGACATAATACATTTATTTGCACCTTCTGAAGCACAATACATTTGAAATGACAGAATTGTTGGTGGTAAAGGGGTGCTCAAGTGATATAGATTGTATTGTCACACTCCTTTTTCTACACCCTCCTTCCTAAAGCATTCTTTAAGATTGCATAGTAGATAAAGATAGACAATGATACAAATTCTTTAAGATTGCATAGTAGATAAAGATAGACAATGATACAAATTTCTTCAACATTGCATAGCAGATAAAGAAAGACAATGATTTGTAATTACATTGCATTCTTTGGTCTCATATTAATGAGCGAATATGTAGTACTGGATCTATTGAATCAAAGTAAACATAAAATCACTTACACTAGCAACAATTGCACAAAAGGCATTGACATTTCTCCACTACCATGCTCAAAGAAGCTGAGGTAAGAAAAATGTTTAACAATATATGCTTATTGGATATTGTGTTGAAATAGTCTTTTGATTAGAATTTAAAATTTAAAGGTAGATGGAGAAACACACATTGATGCAATCATAGACCAAAAAAAAAAAATGAGTGGATGAAGAAGACAGGAATACATATGGCAAAGCAAAATGCATGGATACATCAAGAGATCCGTCATCTATATGAGATATATAACTATAGCTGAAAAAAAAAATATTTTTGTTTTTAATATATACACGTATTTAAAAACAATAAACGTAAAGAACCATTGGAATTTCATCTTGAATGCAATTTTTGAAGGAGGCTTTAAGTGTGTGAATTCTAGCTGATACTGTCAAGAACCATGGAAATTTCTTCTTAGATGCAAGTTTTGAAGGAGACTTTAAGTGTGTGTATATAACAAAGGAGTAAGACATTCCTTGCTGGTAAGCAGAGAAGCAGCTCAAAATTTGAATATCTCTCTCTCTCTCTCTCTCTCTCTCTCTCTCTCTCTCTCTCTCTCTCTCTCACACACACACACACACACACACATTGTAGTTGAGTATATATACCAAAAAGAGAACAGAGTTTTTGCTTATTTAGTTCTTCATTATGAAGCCACAGGCAAAGACATGGATGTTACATTTTGGAGGAACGAGCATGAAAATGGCACTGCATTCCACTCCAAATTACGGAAGAACTTTCAAGAGAGGCTTAGTTGCAAGTGGCTCTGCAGCCACTGTGACAATCGTAGGAGTATGCGAATACCTTGGATGCGGCAAAGCCACCGCCCCCTCCTCCGCCGCCTCCTCCACCACCACCACCACCACCACCTCCTCCGCCGCCTCCACCACCACCACCACCCCCTCCTCCACCTCCACCGCCTCCTCCTCCTCGGCGATATCCATAGCCATAGTTACGTCCATATCCTCCGTATCCTCGTCCATAACCTCCGTATCCTTGTCCATAACCTCCATAACCTCTGTTGTACCCTCCTCCGTAGAACCCTTGCAGACACGATGTGGGACACTTCAACTGCACACTGGCACAATTACTTGTCGTCTTACAAACTGCAAACTTGACAGGCACTGCCTCTGTGTGAACCTCGTTTTGTGTTTCCGTCGAAAACTGCAGGAAGATATCATAGCCATCGAATTCAGCTACTGGGATGACCCCGGAGGTCGTCTGTTCATCACCGTGGACAACGACTGCAGCGAGGAGGAGAAGCGCTGAGAACCACATAGCTAACATGGAATGTCTGCTTATCGCAGACCGTAAGGAAGAACAACAGAAAGCAGTAGCCATACTGAAATCATCATGCTGATAGAGGTGATACCCAGGATTTATAAAGTGGAAGGGGAGATGTCAAAGACTGAAGTGAATGCGATTTGCGGTGATCAGAACTAAAAGGACAAGGGCACGCCATTACACGTGATCCGAAGTCAAGTGTTTGCGCGTTCGAGGTAGTTGGCAGACGTCGTAGCAGTCGAAATGCAGGCTCTCGAGTCTCAAAAGTCAAACTCTGGTTCTGACATGCCTCATGATCCCCTTGAGTCGGCTTGCAAACTTGCCATAGCGTAGTGCTGCAGAAGCTCCATTTTAAGGAGCAGCAGGGTAGGCTGGAAGTTGGGTAGCAGGTGATGAACTTTAGAACAGAGAGAGTCAGTATTAAATGTTCAATATGTACTTAACCAAGAAGCAATATGTATTTTGTCTTCCGTAACTTTCCTCATCCCACAAATACAATGACAAAGCTCTGTGCCACCAGCAAAGTATGCATTGACAATTTTAAAATGGGGTTTTCTCATAAGTTTGTAGCTGTCGGAGAGAGAGCTAGGGACCTAGGGTTCGAAGATACGGAGATGGTCAACTTTGAAGATAGAATTGAATTTGACCAAGGTACTTCTAATTCCAAAATGAAGGATCCCCTCAGAGAGTCTGTTTCTATGATCAAAACCCCCCAAAAAGTTTAGATCATGATGGGTTGGTTTCATGTTTATTTTAATCTCATGAGGATGAACTTTGATGTCTTTACTCTTGCTTTGCTTCCTGAAAGGACTGCTCATAATTTGCTGACTTTTATCACCTTTAAGAATGTTGGGTGTGTGTAGAAGTGCGAGAGACACACAAGCACAAACAAGGAGCACAAACGCAGTAAGACACACAGAGAAGATGATGGCTGGAATAGCTCTCTCTATTGACGATGAACTGAACTGAAGTAAGAGATGAATAATATCCCTAAGTACAAAATACCACCACATATGAGAGTATCAAGCATGTGGTAACATGGGGAAAAAACCTCTAGCTTCACTAGAGTAAAAAGTGCCCATGTATAGGGAAAAGGTTCACATCAAAGCTACTCGAGGAACACATAAATGTAACAAACCCCCCTGGAGTGAATGATGTGAACACATACACGGAGTGACAGATCAGCCCCCACAATGTAATAAGCCTAAAACTTTGCGAAAAGCTTCAAACTTTTCCCGTGGAAGAGCTTTGGTGAATATGTCTGCCACATTATCTTGTGTAGGCACATATACCAAATCAATATCCCCTACATGAAGGCACTCTCTCACATAGTGATAATGCACCTCAATATGTTTGGTCCATGCATGAAACACTTGGTTTCGTGCAACAGCCAAAGCACTCTGACTATCAGTGAGAATATGCGTAGCAGCATCAATTTCCATGCAAAGATCCATCAATAGGCGTCTCGGCCATATACACTCCACTGTAGCTATGAAAACTGCCCTGTACTGAGCTTCACAACTCGATGTCCCCACTATAGGTTGCTTCTTACTCAACCAAGATATGCATGAGTCTCCAAGGAAAAAGCAATTACCACTGGTGGACATGCGAGTATCATAACAACCAGCCCAATCACTATCTGTAAAAGCATGCAAGCATGGCTGAACATATCTGCCCTAAAAGAGACCTAAGCTCAAAGTGCCTCTGAGATATCTAAACACACATTTTACCGCTTGCCAATGCTTAGTGCCAGGGCTATGCATGAACCTACTCAACTTGGAAACTGCATACCGATGGAGAGTGTTAATCTCCAAAAGAAAAATCTATCCTTGAAGTTAGAGCACCTCTATATCAAGAATAACTTAAAACCTTCACCAATTTGGAGGATCAATACTTAATTTCCAAAATCTTGAACAAATTGTGAAGACGATGACTACACAGAAAGTCTGCTGCACATAATTCACTCATTGACTTATCAAATGTGTAAACTTTTTTATAGAACTTTGCATAAGGTGTCAACTATAGTTTGCGCACGTCCTTCAAGTTAAATCATTCCAAAAGACTCAATAGATCTTGAGAAATGATCTTAACAAGTCACCTATGTCTAAAACTATAGTTCTTTACAACCGACTTTGACACCTACAACTTCTAAAGCTTGGTTCTCTCAAACTAGAACCTGTTTATGCAAATGCTTTTAGCCATAGATGGCTTACCTTTCAACTTAGATTTTGACTCCTCATTTGTGCAAAAATTTACACTGTGCACTGAGAAATGATAAATTCTTTGACCATCAAAATTGCGCCTGTTTCAAGAGACACTCAACACTTCTTCACATACGAATGTTCCTACTCATAATTCTCACAGCATGTTTACAATTAGGCTCTCAAACTTTAACCATAGACTCATTAATTATGGAATTAGATAGCTACAGAAGGATTCTTGAAATGATCAAGCACAGAAGGAGAACACTCAGAAAAATCGGGCGCAACTTTTCTTCATTACTAAAAAGTTTTACATACGTATGAGAGAGCTATTCTACACACTTCACAAGTGTCTAATGACTTCTAATTCTCTTCAATTCTTGTTCTCACACACTCTCTCATATTTGCCCTGAAATTTTTCCTTGTATATATAGGCAAATATTTACAAGCTCATGACCATACAAAAGTATAAGTGAACTAACTCTAAATTAATGTACATATGTATACACATCTTCATTCTTTGAACATGTACTTTCTTCATGCTTCATATCTGGACCTTTTTCTTCAGTCCTTGAGTTTAAACCTTCATCAAAACTTCAATTGTTGATTGCCCTGCACCAACAGCTCCCCCTCAGTCATCAATTGAGGTTTTCTATATCTTCTTTATACCTGCCATGTCTTTGAATTTCTGTAGCTTTGGTCCATCCAAGCTCTTTGTTAGCATATCAGCTATCTGATCTTTTGTTGAAGTATGTATTACTTCAATCTCCTTATCCATCACCTTCTCTCTTAGAAAGTGATACTGAATCTCAATATGTTTAGTCCTTTGTACTCAGCCTCTATGGATGATAAAGCAACTGTGTGTTGCTTCTTTGAACGCCATGAAATAACTTATCTCCCACATAACACAAGTATCCATAAGTTGATCTCCTGTCATCAGGATTATGTGCCCAATCTGTATCACTATATATCTTAATGTTTGTATCTAATGTAAAACCATAATACAAACCTTCTTTGAGTGTACCCTTAATGTACCTCAACACTCTTTGTCCTGCAATCCAATGTTCTTTCCTAGGACAATGCATGAATTGAGACAATACTCCAACTGCATATGACAAATCAGGCCTAGTTAATGTACCATAGATCAAACTACCAACCAAACTTTGATATAGCTTCATGTCCTTGAACTCTTCTCCTCCATATCTGCTCAATTTGTGATTCACCTCCATCGGAGTAGGTGCTACCCTGCAATCATTCATCTTAAACTTGATCAACAAGTTTTTCAAGTACCTTTCTTGAGTTACATACACTCCATGTTGAGTGTATGAGATCTCCATGCCCAAGAAATATGACAAGTCTCCCAAGTCACTAATCTTGAACTCTTTCTCTATTTGCTTCTTTGGGCTTTGAATGCCTTTCTCATCTATACCTATAAGAATTATATCATCAACATATATGCACATGTAAATAAACCCATCATCACTTGCTTTAACAAGCAAGCTACTATCTACTTTAGATACTTGAAAACCAAGTTCCTTCAAGAACTTCACAAGTCTATAATTCCATGCCCTTGGGGCCTGCTTCAAACCATACAAAGCTCTCTTGAGCTTACATACATAATCTTGATACCTTTCATCTCTGAATCCTTGTGGTTGCTCCATGAAAACATCATCTGAAATGTAACCATTTAGAAAAGCATTCTTCACATCTAGTTGATATAATTTCCAACCTTTACATGTAGCAATAGCTATGAGTGTCCTGATTGTTGTCATCTTTGCCACAGGACTATAGGTCCCATCATAATCTATACCATATGTCTGAGCAAACCCTTTCACAACAAGTCTAGCTTTATACCTAGACACACTTCCATCTGCAAACCTCTTTGTCTTGTAGACCCATTTGCATCCAATGATCTTCTGGCTATTTGGTTTAGGAACCAAATCCCATGTTTGATTCTCCATCAATGCATCATACTCTTCTTGCATAGCCTTCTCCCAATTTTCCTTACCTTTTGCCTCTTCAGATGTAGAAGGGTCTTCATCTGCCTTTATCATATAAGCATAATCTTTGGTAGCCAAAAAAGAAGTGTCATAGCTATACCTTGTAGGTTGCCATTTGTGTCTTGATGACCTTCTGAGTTCTCCACTACTTGAGGTTTCTGGTTCATCACATTCTGGACCAAACCTTGGCACTTCTTCAACTTCAACCTGTACTTCATTGCTCTCCTCTTCATCAAATATATGAGCCTTTGATTTACCTTTCTTTTGATTCACAATTTCTTCATCACCTGCATAAATATTGATTGTATCTGCATACCAAGTACCTTGCTCATCAAATGTAACATCCTTTGATACAAGGAATTGTTTTGTGGATGGACTCCACAACCTATATCCCATATGCTTATCATCATATCCAATGAACACATATTTTTCATCTTTAGGTTCCAATTTATGCCTCAATTGAGATGGCACATATGCATATGCCAAACATCCAAATACTTTGCAATGATCTAGAGTAGGTCTCTTACCCCACCATGCCTCATAAAGTGTTATACCCTACAAAGCTTTACATGGTAATCTATTGACCAAATATGTGACTGTATTTACAGCCTCAGCCCACAAGTAATTTGGACAATTTTTCTCCTTCATCATGGATCTTGCAAACTCAACAAGAGTTCTATTCCTCCTTTCTGCTACACCATTTTGTTGAGGAGAGTATTTGCAAGTAATTTCCCTTTTTATACCTGCATTCCACAAGTAATCACTGAACTCATTAGAGAAATACTCTCCCCCTCCATCTGTCCTTAGTCTCTTCAATTTTTGACTTGTAATTCTCTCTGCATACACATGATAATGTTTGAATGTATTGAATACCTCTGACTTATATTTGATCACATAGATAGTGATCCATCTGGTAGCATCATCAACATAAATTACATAATACCTTGAACCATTGATACTGAAATCCTTTGGTGGTCCCCACACATCTGTGTGTACCAATTCAAGCTTCTCTGAATGCATAAAACCATGCTTGGAATAAGATTGCTTATGAGCCTTACCTAATTGACATGCCTCACATTTGTATGTCATATGTTGACCTGCAACATTAGGCAATCCAAGCACTGAGCCATTGTTAACCATATCTTTAATACCTCTTTCATTAAAATGTCCAAGCCTTTTGTGCCAAAGATCTAACTCTGAGATCTTATGTCCTCCATAGGTGTACAAGGCATGACCAATGTTACCTTGAATATTCAATGTGAAGAGTCTTCCTTCTTTCTTCCCTGAAACAATTTGTTTATACCCATTACAAAAACTCCTTCATTAGTGAACCTAACTTCATAACCTTTTTCAACAATTTGTCCTACACTAATCAAATTCTTTGGAATTGTAGGACCATACAAAACCTTACTCAAGAGAGTATTTCCATCTTTGGCCTTCACTGATCCAATCAACTTCACATTGTGCTTTGTATTGTCACCTGTTTGAACTACATGATTACTTGCCTTATTCTCCAAATCAGTCATCAAGGCTATGTTGCCACTCAGGTGATTGCTACACCCTGAGTCAATGTAGAAGACTCTTTGATCTTCACTTTGCCTTTCACAAGTTGCATTCATTATCAATGTTGAATCCTCCTTTTGATCTGAAGCATAATTGTAGTAGGTATTGATGTATTGCTGACTTTGGAATCCTCTTCTTGCATTTCTTCCAAAGTAACCTCTAATACCTCTCCTGCATTTCTTCCAAAGTAACCTCTAATACCTCTACCTCTGAAATTACCTCTTTGATTTCTGCCACCTCTTCCTCTTGAATTAAAGTTCTGATTATACCCACCATTATTCTGAGTGTTATGCCAACAATCATTAGCTAAATGATTTGTCTTACCACAAATCCAGCAAGCTTTGACTCCATCTTTATTACTTCTGCCTCTTCCTCTACCTTTGCCACCTCCTCTTCCTCTTAGGAAGTTAGCTTGGCTAGTTGTACCTTCATCTTCATTTGCTTGTTGCTTCCCTTTGCTATTCTTCTTCTTATCCTTTGAATACAGTGCTTGACTTGCACTTTTATCACTTTCACCTTTGACATCTTGCTCAAAGGTTAGCATGTGTCCTAATAAATGATTTAAGTCAGGAGTAAAATGATCTAGTGATAATTCAGTGGACAAAATGAATGGCTTCCATTTTTCATCACCTCTCAAACCTATAAGGATTTGCCTTACCAATTTATCCTCCTCAATATCTTCATCAACTACTCCTAATGCATCTGCAATGTCCTTCATTCTTGTTACATAATGTGAGATGGATTGAGAGTCCTTCTTCTTGAATGTGGTAAACTCTGCCCACAAGGATGCCTTCCTCGACTTTGTGGTGTTTTGGAAATTCTCCTCCAAAGCATTCCATATATCACTTGCACTTTCAAGACCTCTAATGTGACGTAGCAAGTAGTTATTAACTGCCGTATAGATAACGCTCCTACTTGAGCATCTCTCCTCATCCAAGTCTTCAAATCTGATAATTCCTCCCTAGTTGGAACACTAGGATCTCTGAATTAAGGCTTTTCTTCTTCACCTGTAATATAACATATCAAGTCTTTGCTCATAAGATGAGCTTCCATCCTCATTGACCATGGTGGATAGTTCTCTCTATCCAGTTTCTCTATCTGAAGAGAATCTCCCATTCTTTCTTCACCTATGTATTAAATCCTTCAAGCTTTATGAGGAATAAGGTTACCTTTACTTTGAATGAAGTTCCTTTTGTCTTCCTTGATGTCTTATGGCCTCCTTCTCAAGCTTTGCTCTCAAGCTTTCACCTTTTGAATCTTCAATTGTTAAATTCTTTATGACTGCAGCAGTCAGGGTCCTCCTTTCTTCAATTTTGGTACTTCCTGCTCTGATACCACTGATGGAGAGTGTTAATGTCCAAAAGAAAAAGCTATC
This sequence comes from Ceratopteris richardii, assembly GCA_020310875.1. NCBI lineage: Eukaryota > Viridiplantae > Streptophyta > Polypodiopsida > Polypodiales > Pteridaceae > Ceratopteris > Ceratopteris richardii. The sequence goes on along the minus strand of CM035430.1, from coordinate 50,686,992 downwards.
CTTGAAGTTAGAGCACCTCTATATCAAGAATAACTTAAAACCTTCATCAATTTGGAGGATCAATACTTAATTTCCAAAATCTTGAACAAACTGTGAAGAAGGTGACTACACAGAAAGTCTTCTCCACATAATTCACTCATTGACTTATCAAATGTGTAATGTATTTGATATAACTTTGCACAATGTGTCTCCTATAGTTTTCACACCTCCTCCAAGTTAAATCATTCCAAAAGACTAAGTAGATCTTGAGAAATGATCTTAACAAGTCACCTATGTCTAAAACTATAGTTCTTTACAGTCGACTTTGACACCTGCAACTTCTAAAGCTTGGTTCTCTCAAACTAGAACCCGTTTATGCAAATGCTTTTAGCCATAGATGGCTTACCTTCCAACTTAGATTTTGAATCCTCATTTGTGAAAAAATTTACACTGTGCACTGAGATATGATCATTTCTTTGACCATCGAAATTGCACCTGTTTCAGAAGACACTCAACACTTCTTCACATACAAATGTTCCTACTCATAATTCTCACAGCCTGTTTACAATTAGGCTCTCAAACTTTAACCATAGACTCATTAATTATGGAATTAGATACCTACAAAAGGATTCTTGAAATGATCAAGCACAGAAGGAGAACACTCAGAAAACTTGGGCGCAACTTTTCTTCATTACTGAAAAGTTTTACATATGGATGAGAGAGCTATTCTACACACTTCAAAAGTGTCTAATGACTTCTAATTCTCTTCAATTCTTGTTCTCACACACTCTCTCATATTTGCCCCGACATTTTTCCTTGTATATATAAGCAAATATTTACAAGCTCATGACCATATAAAAGTATAAGTGAACTAACTCTAAATTAATGTACATATGTATACACATCTTCATTCTCTGAACATGTACTTTCTTCATGCTTCATATCTAGATCTTTTTCTTCAATCCTTGAGTTTAAACCTTCATCAAAACTTCAATTGTTGATTTTGCACCAACACATACTGTATATCCGGCCTTGTGTTGCATGCATATATAGGGCATCCCACAGCTTTCTGATAAAGAGAAGTGTCAAATGCATCACTGGAATCCTGGACTGAGAACGTGAATTGTGTCTCAATTGGTGTGGAAACTGGCTTACAATCCTCAAAGTCAAAATGTTGAAGTAGTTTTTCAACATACTTTCCTTGATGCATAATGATTCCTCTTTTGCAAGTAAAGCAAACTATTGAAGTTCAAGTGACCAAAATGAGCATGCCAAAGCTCCGTTTCAGCCATGGATCCATGCGATACAAACCATTACATAATGTACTTGTTGGAGTTAGAGCTCTGCCTGTCAGTGAAGATGGTGGTGGTAGAAGTCTGAGTAGCCGAGTACCACTCAAAAAGCGAAAGATGTGCTTAACTGCCTGCCAATGCTTGACTCCAAGGCAATGCATAAACCTGCTCATCTATGAGACAACAAATTGAATATCTGGCCGAGTAATGCATAAGTAAATCAAGCATCCAATAGCCTGCTGATAGAGAACAACATCAAATGCATCTCCAGCATCATGAAGACTCAATTGTAAACATGTCTCCATAGGAGTGGCAATAGGCTTACAGTCTTCATGGCCAAAATGTTGTAATAATGTGTCAATATATTTTGTTTGACACAAAGCCATTCCACCATCAACTTGCATAAACTGAATGCCCAAATAGTGATGCAAATACCCCAAATCACATATCTTAAATGAGGCATGCAAATTAGCCTTAAAATCAGTACTATGCTTCTCAATACGACCAGTGAGCAGCGTGTCATCAACATCGACAATAATGATCAGAAGCACATCATTAGCACGCTTAACATATAAGGTGCTTTCAGTTGGACTGTTATCAAAACCATGTGCAATCAGATAGGCATGTATCTTCTCATACCAAGCACGTGGTGCTTGCTTTAAACCATATAATGCCTTCTTTAACCTGCACACCTGGTTTTCATGCCCTTTCTGCACAAAGACACGCGGCTGAAAAACATACACTTCTTCATGCAAGTCACCATTCAGAAATGTTGTTTTAATATCCAACATTCCAACCATGATGAGCTTCAAGTGCATAGATGCTCCAAACAGTAGTCATACGGCATGTAGGTGCAAAGGTCTCATCAAAATCAATGCCTCTTTCCTGTGCATAACCCTTTGCAACAAGCCTAGCCTTATACCTATCAATTGTACCATCTGGTTTATGCTTCAGCTTGTATACCCACTTAGTGCCAATGTCCTTCTTGCCAGGAGGCAAGTCACATGAAGACCAAGTACCATTCTTCATTATAGCATCATATTCAGATTGCATAGCAGCCATCCAATTTTCTAAATTTTGTGCTTCATCAAACAAAATAGGCTCATTCTCATCACAGAGACTAGATGCAGCCATAACATAGCAATCTGATGCAAAAGAGGCACTATGAGAGCCTGAACGAGTACGATATGACACAGGTGCATCTAATTTGTTATCATGCAAGGTCTACACCAACCATTTTGGCATAGTTCTTGCCTGCTCAATATCAGCTCTCTCATCAATAAGTGCATCATGTACATGTGCATCAGAAATGGAATTATCTGCATCATCACATGAAAGCTGCAAGGGTTGAGAAGTTGCCTCATTACGACTAGCACTAGACTGTCCACCTGAAAAAAGAGGCAACAAAGTATCATACATGTCTTTGGAGCTAACAAATGTCTCCTTAGTACATGAAAGCAATGGTTGAATAGCATCTTCCACAAAAACAACATCACGACTAACCAGAATGCGTTTACTTTGTGGATGATACAGACAATAGCCTTTACTTTCAGAACTGTACCCAATAAAAATACATTTTATTGCTTACTCATACTTGATACTCTCATATGTGGTGGTACTTTGTACTTAGGGATATTATTCAGCTCTTTCTTCAGTTCATTTCATCATCAATAGAGAGATCTATTCCAGCCATCGTCTTGTCCTTGTGTCTTGCTGCGTTTGTGCTCGTTGTGTGTGCTTCTCATGTGTCTCTCACACTTCTACACACACCCAATAGTGGTATCAGAGCAGGTTCAACTTCTTCTCAAGTTTCGATTTTCGGCGTCGTGGCGCGCGTGCACTTTTGACAGTGCAAATCGACTTTGGAGCATAGAACTGTGAATTTCAGTAGCCAAGAAACATTTCCACCAGGTGCGCTGAGGTTTTACCCCCATTTCAAAGCCATTTGTGCAGTCAGAATCGCCATCAGAGTGATGGTTTGTGAGCTAAAATTTCAGCACTCATTTGAGCTTTCGTCGAAGTAAAGTTTTTGTCACTTTCTTGTTTCGTAGTGAAAGGCAGGCAACAATGGCTTGTTTGGCATGCTTCAAGCTGAAGATAAGCTTGATGGGACCAACTATCCGATGTGTTCTTACATGATGAAGCATGTTCTTGTTGCTAAACAACTTTGGAACATAGTGGTAGATGTAGATCGAAGACCTGCTGTTTCTTCTACTTCATAGTCTACTATCACAGATGGAGCTTCTTCTTCGAGTACAGTGGTTTCTCTTTCTCCACGTACACAGGAGCAGCTTAGATGGATGGAAAAGATGCTCAAGCTCATGCTTTGATTGCGCTCTCTATGAAGCGTCATATAGTTCCACACATTTGGTCATGTTCTACATCACGACAGGCATGGGACACTCTTGCTTCTTTGTATGCTGTGTGTAACGAAGCACGTGTTGCATACTTGAGGAAGCAACTTGAGGATGTATGTATGGCTGAAAATGAGTCGGTGGATGTGTATATGACATGCATCAAGGACTTGAAAGAGCAATTGGCAAACATAGATGAGATCATTCCGGATGCATCACTCATTTCTAAATTGTTGAAAGGATTACTAGAATCTTTTCAAAGCTTTGCTACTACTCTCCATTTGGTTGCAAAAGGAAATCCTAATATGTATGCATTTGATGAGGTTGTGTCTCTTCTTTTGCAAGAAGAGCAATCTAGAGTGAATAGGAGTGGTTTGATTGAGGGAACACAAGCACTTGCTATCTCACAAAAGGGGAAAAGCAAGTATGGTTCAACTTTGGGCTCATCAAAACCAAAGCCTCAAGCTTCCTCTTCCACTCACTCCTCTAATGATGTTGATTTGCAAAAGAAGAAGAGATGAAAATATTGCTAAAAGTCTGGTCATACTATTGATGAGTGTAGAAAGCTTGCTAAATGCAATGAAAAGAAGAAGGAATCTGCCATGTCTATTGCTGAAAATTCAAAAAATGTAAAGAATGATGAAGCTAACATGGCTCAAGATTTTGGGCATGTGTTGTTACATGTCATTATGATGCTTCTTTGCATTCTAAATGTATGGTTGTGAGTGAGGCTGATTCGGATTGGTTCTTTGATAGTGGTGCTTCAAAGCACATAACATCATGCAAAAGATTTTTTGCCTCTTTGAAAGATGCACCCAAAGGAGGACATGTGGTATGTGCAAACAATGCCTCTTATCCTATCATTGGAGTAGGAGAAATTGAGCTTACGGCTACAAATGGAGGTGTGATTCTCTTGAAAAATGCATTGTATGTGCTCGACATCAAGAAGAACTTAATTTCAGTTCCGTTGATTGCCAAAGCTGGACTTCATGTACACTTTGTTGATGATAAATGTATGGTTCATGATTTCAGCAATGGTGATGTTATCGTGATGTCCGGTACTGTTGATATATTTAGGTAGTGATATGTGTGAACACACTAGGATCACCGGGGCACTTTTTTCCCTCTTTAGGAGACGTCTAACTCCAACAATTGGTATCAGAGCAGGTCATCGCTTCATCTAGGGTGCCGTCGACGCTCCTCCAGTTGCAGTCTCAGAATCACATGAATTTTGGTGAGCATACTCAGCGTGTTTTCGAGATCAAAACAGCTTCGGTTTGTAGTGCCGAAATCACGATTTGAGCTCGTTTCGGCCTTCGAATGCACTATCGCAGTGCTTGTGCAGGCTATTTTATCTTTTTGTGCCAAAGGTATACACCAGTTTCTATTCGCTAGTATAAGTGTCTCAAAGTCTACCACAGGTCTAGCGGAATTTATCTAGGCAATTCTATTCAACTTTTTGAGATACAATCAATTTTCTGCATCAAGGTATTTTAGTCACTGGCCATGGCTGAAAGAAGTGATGTATTCCGTATGTTGGTTGTTGAGGACAAGTTAGATGGTACCAACTGCCCGTTATAGGCTTATATGATGCGACCTGTGTTGGTTGCAAAAGGACTGTGGAACATTATGTAGGGTGTCGAAAAACGTTCTATCACACCTGCAATTGTTACAACTACAGGTACTGAAGCTGATGCAGAAGGTGTCGAAGATGATGATATTTTGCATATTCCTGTTCGTGCTGCGGTTTTTGCTGCACGTGCTGCAGAGCAGATTCGCTGGGATGGCAGAGATGCCCAGGCACATGCATTGATAGCTTTGTCTCTCAAACATGCCATTATTCCTCACATTTGCTCTCGTAGAACAGCTAAGGATGCTTGGGATACACTTACCACATTGTACCAAGCTAGAAATGATGCTCGTGTTGCTTATCTCCGAAAACAGTTGGAGAGTGAGCACATGAATGAAGGTGATTCTATGGACAGTTTCTTAACGAAGATCAAAGACTTGAAGGAACAATTGATTTCTGCTGATGGGGTTATACCAGATAGCTCACTTGTGCAGACCGTTCTGAATGGTCTTCCTGATTCATATCAGAGTTTTGCTTCTACTCTTCGGTTGATGATGAAAGGCAATCCAAATGCCTTATCATTTGAGGAGTTAGTCTCTGTTCTGTTGCAGGAAGATTAGTCCAGGTAGAACAGGTCCATTATCCGAGTTGCAGATCAAGCTTTCATGGCTAGTCAGAAGGGCAAAGGAAAATGGAGCTCTTCAACTAGTAAGCAAAAATCTGCTAATTCTGCATATTCGAAGAAGGAAGATAAAGATGAGAAGAAACCAAAAAAGAAGAAATTGTTTTGTAAAAACAGAGTCTGCTAATCTTGTGCAGGAAGAAGAATGGGCGTTTACTACTGTCTGCAGTTTTGACCCATCTTCTCATGAGCAGTGCATGTCTGCAGTAGACTCAGATGTTTGGTATTTTGACAGTGGGGCGACCAGACATATTACCTCGTAGCGTAGTTTCTTCTCTTCACTCGAGCCTGCCCCTATAGGGAATATTATTACATGCACCAACAACTCCTCTTATCCTGTTATGGGAGTCGGTAAGATCATTTTGACTACTGCTGATGGTTGTTCTTTCACTTTGTCAGATGCTTTATTTGTGCCAAGGATCAAGAAGAACCTATTATCAGTTTCTGCATTAGCCAAGATTGGCTTGGTTGTGAAATTTGTTGACGACAGGTGTACAGTTCATGATCTGTCAAATGGCGATGTGAGTATTGCTTCTGGCATTTTATGTCGTGGGATGTATAAGCTCATAGACTATGAAAGATCTGTAAATGATTTCGCATGTGTAGTAAATGATTCTCCGGCTATATCAGATGCAAAGCTTTGGCATGCATGCTTTGGTCATCTGAATTTCTCTAGTTTGCTACACCTACAAAAATCTGAAATGGTGTCCTCTTTGCCCAAACTTGAGGCATCTCAAAAACATGTTTGTGAAGGCTATATTTTGAGCAATATGCATCGTTCTTCCTTTCCAAAAGATGGTTCAGTTCAGGCTACTCAGAAATTGCAGCTTGTACATAGTGATGTCTGTGGTCCTATGCAGACACCTTCTTTCGGGAATTATCTTTACTTCATGACTTTCATCGATGATTTTTCGAGGCATGCATGGGTATATCCATTGAAGGAAAAGTCCGAAGTGTTTGTGTGCTTCAAACAGTTTTTGGTTTTGGCTTAAACTCTATCAGCATGTAAAATGGGCACCCTCCGTTTTGATTGAAGGGGGGAATATATGTCTTCTAATTTTTATGCATTTTTGGTTGAACGTGGGATAAAACACCAGTGTACAGTGCCGTATATACCTCAACAGAATGGAGTTGCTGAACGAAAGAACATGTCACTCATGGAGATGGCGAGGTGTAAGGTCAAGAGTCAGGCTTTACCACATAGTTTCTAGCTTGAGGTTGTCATGTGTGCAGCATATGTACTAAACAAGTGTCCCACTAAAATGCTACAATCTATCATATGAGGCTTGGCATGACCGCAAGCCATTTGTTGCTCATCTGTGTGTTTTTGGTTGTTTGGCATATGCATTAGTGCCTAAACAACATCATAGAAAATTGGATTTAACATGGGAAAAAATCCTCTAGCCAACACTAGGGTAAAAAGTGCCCATGTATAGGGAAAAGGTTCACATCAAAGCTACGCGAGGAACACATAAGTGTAACAAAGAATAATGTTTTCTCTCTTCATTTCAAGGATCCTTTATTTACCTGCCTCTATCTTGGTAAAGTGCATTATTTCTTTTGGAATGTTTGGATGCTCTCTATGCAGGCTTTGCTCTTGGTTCTAGACGTGTATCAATGGTATAATTAGTCTAGCGTTACAGTAGGGTGCTTTCACTATTGCTAGGATCAGATGTTATTTTTGCTCTCTTGTGAGGTTTAACTGTAGTTTTGGGTGGATTCAGTATGCTATGATTACTAAATCTATTTTTGCTATATTTTTTAATATAATCACATACATGGGTAATCATCTATGGTATTCTGATGTCAATTACTCGATCTTTATTTTGTTGTGTCTGGCCACTACCAACTGTAAGTTTCTCATGAAAACCTTAACTTCCTTGTCTATCAGTATGGATGAATTTCACAAGGTGTCTGCTACTTCATCTGGTGAGTGTGGGGATCCTTCTTCTGATCATGGTGGGATTTTTCTCCTCATTTAAGGCTAACTGTTTTGTAATCCTTTCTTGCTTGTTCTTAAAGATGAGAGCTCTAAAAGGGCTAAGTCTGTGTGGCCCTTTATATTCTGCAGTTTGGTTGGTTATAGGAGCTCTTCTCTGCTGAACGTTTTGTCCTTGACTATGAAAAATTTTCAACCTTTCAAGGCAACCTTCTCACTTTATAAGAAGCCTTGGATAGGGATTAAGTCCTGCCACTAGGCAATTCGAAGAGCAAAACATTTTGGTATATTCCTTAATGAATTTGTTAAAGCTATTTTCTTTCAATATAAAAGGGCTGAATGACCCTTTTAGAGATAAAATGTGTAATATTTGGATGAAAGACATTAGTCTTTGCCCAGACTTTATTTTCCTACAGGAAGTCAAGCCCATTGACTTTGATCTTGATAAGAATTTGGCCATCCTCTCTAGCAGTTACTCTTGGTACTTTACTGATCATAACCATGGTGAGGGAGGTGCGGTAATTGGCATTGTCTCTGGCTTGAATCACTTAATTGTTGATGCTATTTATAGCCCTACTAATCAATGGGTTGGTCTCAAGTGTGTTGATCCTTTTAACTATACTTTTATGAGTTTGTATGCTTCCAATTCTTCTGGTGATAGGTCCAAATGTTGGGATGAGCTTAGGAACATTAATGGAGAGATTATTGTTTTAAGTGATTTTAATATGGTTCTTGATTCCAGAGATAGAATAAGCAACAAAAGTAATATTATTGCTGGGTATGAAAAAAATGCCTAGATTAGGTTGGTTAATGCTAAAAACTTGATAGATTTCACCAACAATACTGGGCACACTTGGACTAATAAAAGCTATGATTATTTACTTGTTGCAAGACTAGATAGAGGGTACATGAATGCTGATAGGGTTCATGCACTTTGGAAAATTGTTGATAATTCTGTTTTTCTTTCTGATCACTTGCCTCTGATTGTCTCCTGCTATAAGAATAACCCCAACTATAGAGCTGGCTGGCCCCACCTTGATGCTTCCCTGCTCAAGATTCCTAGTATTGTGAACAAGGCTAAAAATATTTGTTCCCATCACTTTAATTAGTCCTCCCCCATGCAAGCTTGGGATAAGTCCATAGCTGATGTCCAAAATCTTTTCACTTACTATAAAAATCTAGCCAAAGAGATTAGGGCTAATAGAAGAATGATGATTATAAGAGAGATGGAAATCATTAGAGGAAAAGATCCTAATAACTCTAGTTATAATCAGAGGGTCTTTGAGCTTCAAGAGAAGTTCAGACAAGAAGATTATATCTTGGCTCATGGCTCCCTGGTTGCCTCAAGAGAATTCTAGGTGGGTAAATTGGATAGACCCAACAAGAACATGTTTGAGCTGCTTAAAAAGAAAAAAGCTAAGGATTTCATACCTATGTTGAAGAAGAGTTGAGGAGGTCATGTTATCAATATTATGGAGAACTCGCAAGATGCTGTTGGCTTTTTTACCAATGTTTTCTCTGTGACTCCCAAGTGGGGGGAGGATTCCCACAGGGCTAGAGCTTACATTGCTCTTAAAAGAAAAAAAATGGTTCCATCTAGCCTGGCCTCTATCCTGGGCCTGCCCCTCACTGCGAGTGAGATCAGAGAAACAATTAGTAAATTGAAACCCTCCGAGTCCCCAAGTCTTGATGGTATACCAAATGAGTTCTTTATGGTTCTGAAGGATTTTCTTACCCCCCTTATTCTCTTGGTGTGGCAGGAGGCTGTGAGAAAAGGTACTTTTTCTACCTGAATTATCATTGTTGTTATCAAATTGCTTCACAAAAAAGGGACCCAAGGATGACTTGAATAATTGGAGATCCATCTCGTGTTTAACTTCCACTTATAAAATTATCTCCTCTACCTTGGCTAGAAGAACCAGTCCTATTACGAATTCTATCATTCTTCCCGAGCAGAAAGGTTTCATAAAAGGTAGATTAATTTTGGATGCTATCATTTCCCTTTGGGAAGGTATGGAGTATGCTAAAGATAGTGATCAAGACTTTTACTTCTTTAAAGTGGATTTTGATAAAGCCTATGATAGAGTTCAATGGGATTTCATATTTCAGTTTCTACACGACATTGGGATTGGGAAAAGATTCATTAGATATCTGTGTACTTTGTTTGGAAATGTTTATTCTAAAGTTTCTATGAATGGGTTCTTATCTTCTCCCTTTAAACTTCAAAGGTCTATTAGAAAAGGTTGTCCTCTAGATCCCTTAATTTTTGCTATCACTAGTGATGCTTTAGGTTGGTTGATCAAAGTTTGTATTGCTAATGATCATATTAAAGGTATTAAAATTTCTAATGCCAACTCTAATCTTTTTTTGCAAATGTTTGCTGATGACACTAATATGATAACCAAGGCTAATGAGTTGTATGCAAAAAATTTTCTTGACTGCCTTGATATGTTTTGTCTTGCTAGTGGATCTCAGGTGAATCACAAGAAGATAGCCTTGAAAGCCTCCAATAAGCACCTCCCTCAATGTGTGGTTGACCTTGGATGTGAAGTTATTCTTGATGGTGTTGTTTTCGGGTTGCTTGCTATCCCCATGGGATTTTAGGTTACCTTTGCTTAAAGATGGGATTGGGTTGTTAACAAGTTTAGAGGTAAAATCTTTAAATGGATCTCTATGCAGCAAGGTCTTTCCAATAGGGTTTTTGTACTAAATCATTATATATTTTCTTCTATTATCTACTTCTTATCTTGTTGGATGCCTTCAAAACAAGATTTGCAACAGGTTATTGCTTCAGCCAAGAGATTTCTGTGGAGTGGTAATATCCAAAACTCTTTCATCCCTAAAGTGTCTTGGAATGTATGTTGTTTAAGAAAGGAAGAGGGAGGTCTTGGTCTCATGTGCCCTATTAAGCTTGCTAAGCACTTATAAGCTAAGTGGATTCTTAGGGCTCTCAACTCTAATGACTAATGGCCTTATATGATTAAAAAAAAAACTCTAAAAAGTTCTATATTGAAGGTTACAAATCTTGGACTGACCATATCTTGTGGGATATCATATGCTCTCCTAACACTTATGCTCTTAAAGGTAGCAGATGTATATGTCATATATGGAATCAGCTCTAATAGGTTTTTCTTTTTACATGAAAGTATTTGGTCTAGGTGGATTGCTAATGATAACTTCTTTACTCTTAGCATAATTAAAAACAAATGCAAGAAGCTTGGATTCAAGAATTGGTCTGATCTGTTGCAAGGCCAAGAGATTATTGATGATTCTATTATTATAAATAATGATTTGATGTTTGTGTCCTGTAAAGAGGTCCTTTTGGAGTATAATATTAAGTTGGTTGCCAGACTCATGGAATGTACCAGATTCAAATAGGTTAACATTGTTGAAGTTGCTTTTGTCATCTATAAGCAATTCAAAAGTAGGAGAACTAACATTACTTCTTTGATGTGCAAGCTTCATAGGAGATGGATGCTTAGCTAGACTCCTAAACAATGGAGATACAGATTCTGTGCCAATTGGGCCTTCCCCATAAGCTTGAAACAGAGTGTTCTTCAATGGCTTATCACTCACAATGGTATATGGACTGGGAAAAGATCCAAGAAATGCAATAAGAATGATGGAAAATGTTGCATGTATGGCATGGAGGAAGATCTTGCCCACATCTTCATCAATTGTCACCATGCTAAAAGATTTTGGGACTTATTGAACAATGTTCCCACCAAGGCCAAGCTTGGATTCAAGGAGATTCTACTAGGTGTCTGCATTGATATGGATATCATCCTCTAGAACCTCTCGAGATCTCAGATTTTATGGCACATCTGGATTAGTAGGAATCATTCTCTCTTCAATAGTGGAAAAAAGAACTTTTTGATTCCTTGTAAGCATGAGCTTAAGAAGGCTAGAGAGTTTTGTACTAACTCAATCAACAATGTTGTTGATGATGACTTTAGGATTAGTGGTCTGTTGTATAATAATAGCTTCACAAAATGGAGGAATCTCCTTCTACCTATGTATTCTATCAAGAGATTTTTTTATGGCCTCTAACTTATGAGGTCTTCTTGTCTTGTATGATGATGGGAGGTGGGGGCTTGCCCCATGCATAATTGTAACTTTTTCCATTAAGTCAATCATCTTTGGCTCTCCAAAAGAAAATATAATGATAAAGCATGATGATAGGCATAGATACGAAATGTGCAAGTGAGAAACATTCTACATGATAAAAGAAAAACAATTTGAACACAGCATGTGCCTATTCCTATTATTAGACATGAACACACTACACTCGAGAATTCAAAAGCACATTCATTTTCAATGTGGTTATATCGATAATGTATTGCTTAGATCTCACAAGAAAAGCCAATGGCCATATGGAGTTTGGAATTCCCAAAGATGGAACAGAACGAGGTTGGTGATCAAGCTTTTTTTTTTAAGAAATTTTAGTTGAAACCTACTCTCCTTTGCTTGAATTAATGTAAAGAGCAATTGTGCAAGTGAAGGTCTGCATTGTACCCATGGGACTCCCCATATCCCACAATTCATGTGATTAACCCTTCACCTAGTATTGCAAAAGTTTTGAAATTGGCACAAAAAGAGTTATGGACAGGAAAACCACCATATAATGAGTTTTTGGGTGTGATAAAACTGTAGGTCTAAAGTTGGGTAGTTGGTGATGGAATTTTAGAGTAGAGAGAGTGGGCATTGGAGAGTGAGTATTAAATGCTCAACAAGTATCTAACTTTTGCATCGCGAAAGGTAGATACATACAGAGAGATGAATGTTCGAACCTCCCAGCCAACGTCCGAGCTGCTCGATGTTCTCATCCAGAGTCTCATACATGAGATCTCCTCTTAAGATACTTATGAGAGTAATGATCAACTCTCCCCTCTTCTCTTCTACCCATTGTGGCAAATGATACCCATATGTGTCAAGTGACACTCTTCTCATAAGAGGAGGCTCACTCCATGAGATATTGTGACATTTCCTTCCCCTTGAAAACATTTTCATCCTCGAAAATGTAAATGAAATGTCCATAATGGTAGAAGAAAGTGCTCGGACTCCCCTGAACCCCGTGTACTCTATGTACATGGTCATCTCTGTGTGTTGTTTCCCCATATCCTTCCCCTTAAGAAGCCTCATGAGAGATCATCTCAAAGGTGAGAAACCGTCTGAGTGGTGCCTATTATCTCCCATATACACTCAACTTCCAAATTAACGCTCCCATAACATACAACATCATCCAAATGACCTAAGTCCATATGATGTATCCTCTATGGAGTAATAGTGTGAGAAGCAAGTGTAAAGTGCCAAACTTATAAGCTTGACCGTACCATAGTGGAGATAATAAACCATAGAATCCTATGAAATATAGAACAAAGTCCCATAACAAGTGACTCCAAACCCATCCAAGACTAAATGATAGATTGTCCTAATAACACTTCAGGTCTTCCTAACCTTGAGTATGCTCACAACTAATAGTTTTCTCTAAACTACTTTGTGATTATGCAATTCCATCATCTAGCTCATATATAAGAATTTCTTGATGGTAAAATGAAATCTTTACATTTCATCAACCCAGAAGTTTGTGGTTTGTCATCCTTTACCATTGGACTAAGTTCTATTGGAAGAGCATCTATTGGCACTTTTGTAAACTCAAATATTTCTCTTCCCTGTAGTTTGCCATATGAATGCAAAAAGCATTCCCTTTGAGATTCAGATAATCCCTAAGTATCCATCCTCCTAACTGATGTTTACACATCATGCTCATGATGTAACACAAACTAAGAGTTTGGTACCTCCATAGGTTAGATATCTAGAAGAGTGCCACTTCTATCTAGACAACCAAAATGAGAAAGTAAAACTCTCTCTCTGTCTCTCTCTGTAATCTCCTCTAAAGAAAAGAGCTCTAATAGTGGAATCTATTCCACTTTCCCTTTCCCTTTGAAAGAGATTCTGTTGAATCCATTTACTCTGCTCATAACTGAGAATATGTACATAAGTTCTCCATGTTTTCCTTCAAAACTAGTGGAGAAAGAGACTCCCATGTGAAGGAAAATTACATTGAAAAGTAGAGTAAATGAATTCCTTCTGAAATAAAGACTAAGAGATGTTTCCCAAACACCTCTTCTCTCTAAAGGAAAACATACTCTAATCTTCTCCTATGAAGAAATCATGTTTTCCTTTCCTTGTTTCTCTCTCAAAGAGTAGGAGCTAAAGTGAGACCACTAAGCTAAAGTGAGATCTCTTCTTGATCTCTAAGCTAATCCCCACTTTCTCCTTTCTTTAAAAGAGAAAGTTATGAGTTCATTTGCTCCTCTCTCCCATGACTGATGCATAATCCCTCATTACATATATTCCTATAAAGATGGCGAACAGATCTCCGCTAGCTAATGACGGTGTATGTAGTGAAGAGTGGAGAAAATAAACTCCTCATAAGGGTGAAAGCCCTCTACTAAAAAGCTATCTCTGCCAACTGTCCTCTATGGATGGATCTATACGATCCCATGAAACTCATGGAACTATCCTTCCTAAAAACCTGAAAATGAGCATGTGATACCAATGGTGATAAAATCACCCATCACATTCTCTATTGGAAGAATAAATCTTCCCTAAATTATGAGGGATAAATACCAATCCTAAGGAGATGTCTACTAAGAGCTCTCCTCTGATCTAGTGAGACATGACGCCATGAATGATGAGTCGTTTTCTCCCTGGCCATAGAAGAAGAGTGCTCAAAGGGAATTCATTTCCACCATCCCATACCAGTGAAAACGTCTTCCAATTCATAGTGTCATACCTACACTAAACCAAATATATATTCCATTTAATGGAATATGTAGGTGGACTCTAATGAATCCCATATCCTAAAATCATATGAGTGGACTCAAATGAGTCCCATGTCCTTGAACTAGTATAGTTTGGTTCTAGTTAGCAATGTGACAATGGATATCCCTTTTTGTTCCAAAACAACTTGTTCCTAGGTACCAAGACTAGGTCTAAGTACCTCTCTATAGATCCGATATACATATATATGTATTGGGTACCCCAACTATTCCTGACTAAGGGATCTATGCTCTATACCATAGAGCTAGTGCCATGCATATGGCCTTCCTAACCATCACTCGAATTACATAAGCACCCGTCGATGCTATCTCATGAAACCCATCTCTATGATCCCATCTAATTGGTTTCCTTAGTAGTGTAGCAAAAATGCTTCACTATTTGTTCAAGTGAGGTGTATGAGTGAAACTAGTCACTCTTTGGGTATTCTTCATGATACCCCATAGTCTCCTAATCATACTATGAGAAGCTTGTGAAGATAACTAAATCTTCACTAACTTGGAGATTATCAAACTATATCTCTCATACCTCTATGCAAATTCCGATAAGCTACAGGATTGCTTGTGCACATTAGTAATGGTGAAGTTGTAGCTCCTTCCCTTAGCAATCCTATAGTCTAAATCCATAAGGATTATGAGTAGGGATCCTATTTACTATTGAAGTTGCTTTATCTATACTACTATGATGGTACTAAGTCCATCAAATACATGCTTACAAGCATGCTAACAACTTACTGATGTTTGCAGAAAATGCATGTTACCATGCCATAACACTCTTACCTAAAGGTAAGTGCATATATAACGCCATGCGGTAAGAAATATTTCGACAGCATTTCCCCAGGAAATGGAATCCCAAAAAAATTAACCATAAGCTCAGTGGCACACAGGCCACCCAACAACATAGGGCTTGAGAGGCCCATGGCATGCACGCCATAAACTTATATATGGACTCCATAACCTGCAAAAACATAAAAGCAATTGCTAGCAACCATTCTCTGTGTTGCATAGCCATATGGTTTCTGCAATCTTCTCTCCTGCAAACAATAAAAAAGTATACTTCTGCCTTTCGATCCATACTTTAAGAATTTAAACAATGATCAACATTTTATGTATGCAATCCAATTTATGCATGTACATACAGAACATGCCATAACATGAAGTAAAACGACTGAAGCATAAAGCATACGTCCCTGAGTAGTTTGGTTTTGGAATTGCATGCATCCAATCGTTCTCCAGAAGCTTTGAGACGTCTGCACCTTCCTCCTCAGGTCCTAACATAAACTTTGAAGTGTCCGAAAACATCGGATCACTTCCCAAAACATAAAGCATGGTCAAATGATTACTAAAATAATGCAAAATTAGTCAAAAATGCATTAGTAATCCTTCTTTAGACCTGCAAAAACCACTTTAGGACCTGAAAATGTTCATAAACTGAAATACATAGCATGTGCAAAGAGCTCGAAGTAAAATTACTCAAATCGCCTTTCTGGTTTGAAAGATATGGCTCCCGGAAGGTAGTCGCCAAAAACTGTTCAATCTTTGCAGACCTATTCAGACCTGCAAAAATTTTTACTTTCCAAAATTTCTTTTCATAAACTGAAAGTAGACCTTGTGCTCTTCAAATTCAAGCCATAGCATGTCCAATTTGGAGTTTTCTAGCCCAAGATATGGCCATTCCAAGTGGGACATGCTAAACTAGTGGACTGTTGGAGGGGCTGGAAAAAGTGTGAAAATGTGATTTTTGGGGTGCCCAAAAGCATTCTTCCATCAAGCAATTGCTAAAATTCTCTCCATAATCTCAGAGAGTGGTATATGAAGATGCTTAGGCCTATTTTCACCTTTCCAAATCCTCCCTTCGTGCATGCTAATTCACTCCCCAAAAGAGGCCTAAATCAAGATTTTTACTTTCATGTAAAAACTTAAATGGGAGCTCTTAGCAAGCTTCTAATCCACTTTAAATGTGGATTTCTCTTGGATTTTATACAATAATCCATGGGAGGCCTCTTAAATGATCTTTATTCTTACTCCCAGAAGTGGAGTTTGGCCAAATTAATATGTAATTTTTTTCCAAGAAGTGCGGGAAAGGGGTCTTTGAGGAAGTACAATTCCTCCTTAACTTATCATTTTTGATGAATCTAATGATTCGCCTAAGAACTCCAAACACTATACTCTCAGTATATATACTTTTTTCCATCCATCCATAGCTCTTGCACCTCTTTTTCCCTCTTCCAAAATGAGAATTTCTTAGATTTAGGTGCTGAAATTTTTTGTCAAACTGTGATGGAAGGGGGTTTTGTGAAGCTTTAAACTCCCATCAAACTGAGGTATCTTTTGGATTTCTTAATGTTACATGAAAGTCAATACACTAGGCTATGTGTGTGCATGATTTTCCCTACCAAATTAAGAAAAATCCCACTTCATTTTCCCTTCCCAAAATGGCTACTTCTCTAAAATAGCTCCTTAATTTTATGTGAAAAATATCAACAAAACCATTTTAAATATGCTTAAATCTTATGGTTTCTTTTATTTTGAGGGAATCCTTGACTTAAGATGAGAGTATATATACCATACTCTCTGTAAAAATGATTTCCCTCCAAGAACTTAGCCCTGCTAGCTCTTCGTTATCCTTTTCAAAAATAAAGATTTTATAGAAATCCAAAAACACTAGAGCATCATTTGCTACCTTTACTCATTGCCTTACTGATTGTCCAAGAAAGCATGCTTGTTGAGCATCCACTTGTACTTACACAATTCAAGATATTTCTTGCGAGCATATGTGAAAGGTTGAAAAAGTGAATTTTCAAGAATCCCTGCTTCATGAGTAAGAGGTTGGAACTTTGAATCTTGTCGCAAACCGTAAAGCCAAGTGGAAGCCCAATCTCCAAGAGCGCCATCAAATCACTAATTTGTTACAAGTTTCAATTCTGCCTCGTATTTTCCATTGAATTTTCTGATTCCATAGATTATCTTCTTTTATGCTATTCAACGCTCTTCTTCGGATGCTCTGATCTTTCCTCAGAACTTTTCGTATTTTTGGAGTTTTGACATCATGGCGTTGTGGAGATCGATGAGGAGATTATGGCGTTGTCTAGTATAAGTTTTTTCGTACATACATACTGGATACCAAGAGAAGAGGGCAATGTGGATAGCACATCTCTCTCTCCTCCATGAGGTCGTGGGTTCAATTCCAACACTGGTCATCTCTTCAGCACACGCGAAAACGGATGGATCCTAAGCTTTCATAGCACTTTTGATACACACAGAGAGATGAATGTTCGAACCTCCCAGCCAACGTCCGAGCTGCTCGATGTTCTCATCCAGAGTCTCATACATGAGATCTCCTCTTATGAGAAGAGTGTCACTTGACACATATGGGTATCATTTGCCACAATGGGGATGAGGGGAGAGTTGATCATTACTCTCATAAGTATCTTAAGAGGAGATCTCATGTATGAGACTCTGGATGAGAACATCGAGCAGCTCGGACGTTGGCTGGGAGGTTCGAACATTCATCTCTCTGTGTGTATCTACCTGTCGCGACGCAAAACTAACTGAGAAGCAGCATGTCTTTTGCCACATCCCACAAAGATGATGATAAAGCATAAAAATAATCATCTCATCCTTTCTTATGCATACCACCTCAATCACACACAATGTCCCCTAATACTTGTATGTTGAGATTTTATAGCTCTAGCTTGATCTTCTACCAAAATTTTGGGTGGACACTGTTCTTGCTTGTTTTATGAGCAACCAACAAAAATGACAAACACTCACCTCATAATGAAAGCTATATCATATTTATGCAATATCACACACATGTTTTAATCGTCATCAACTCAATTAAACTATAGGCACCAAAAAAAAAAATTTTAAGGGTTGTGCTCAAGAGAGCCAAGGCAAAGATAGTCTAAAAGAATCCTAAAAGAAAGGATAAAATGCATCTAATCAAGTCAATATTTCCTTAAGATCACCCTCCTAAAAGTGGATATTGAACCTGAATTGGAAAATCATGACATACGCAAAAGAATAAAAACCCCACATAAAGTGTAAGCAAATGAATGCCAACAATTATGAAGACTATTAACACAATTTCATAAAATCACATGGCTAGATTTGACTTTTCAATGTGCCTGGCCATTTATAGGCTTTAATGGACAAGTGCTAGAAGCTAAAGCTACTACACCCTCTTGAACAAAGGATGTTCATTGATTCAACCAAAGTGATCCTCTTAAAATCTCAAAGTTCCTTGACGGGTCTTATTTTCTTGTTTTCATTCCCAAAATCTTGATTTGGCATAACTTTTCAATCGAATATCCATTATTTGAGCTACATATCACCTTTTGATTTCAAGATATAGTTTATTAAGTTGAGCTATGGGTGAGAGTGTGGATTCAAGAGGGCTTCTAAAGAACTTCCACCATAAAAGAGGAGTAAAAAAGACCTTTAAGAGGCACCTAAACCCTAGTAACATATGAATATGAAAGGGCTTTGAGAAGTAGATCACTCTTGGGAGGGGGGAGTTTTTATTTCTCCACTTTACATAGCATTGTTTAATATTCAATACATTCACTACGAGTCCTTTCATTCCAAGGAATTCCATTCATATTCTTTAATGAGTGTGTGAATTTGTGGTATATTTTCTTGCAAGTGAATAGTTTTCATTATTGATTTGAGCAAGAGGAGACCTCAATAGAGCCAAGTAAGCTTTGCGTTTGCCTACTACAAAATCCAAGTAGGATTTTAAACTATTGAGTGAATTGGAGGGAGGAAAAGATCACATATTGCATAGATTTATCATTTAGTCTCATGAGTGCATGTGTGCATGATCTTTGGATCAAGAAAATTAATTGGAACTAGTGGATCTATGTGTTGTAGTATCTCTATCACAAAGAGTGTTATAGGCTCGATTAGGAGCACCAAAGATAATTGAAGTTCATCAAAAACTGAACTAGAAACCATGACCTCATCAAGCTCTCAAGACATGCAAATTTTTTACCCCAACATGCAAGAGGATGGGATGCAAAAGTGGAAGGTAAATATCAAATAAAGTTCATCTTCACACATACAAGTGCATTAGGAGTCGTGATCTACAAAGATGATTGTGGACAATCTCTTGTCAAACTTGACAATCTCAAGGACTTAAATCTTCCAAATATAATTTCTATCAAACCAAAATGAGATTTATTAGTTGATAATATGGGACCCTAGCTCATTGTAATAGATGAACTAGAAAGGGTCAATCCACACGGGATAGAGCTCATTGATTGTACAAGTCTAAATCTTGATCTTGATCTTGATCTTGATTAAAGTAAAGTTCTTCCAAATAGTATACCCTTAACTTCACTAAAAAAGACCGTATATAATAGTAAATTTATTCATGAGGGGTTTAGCCCTAAAGTGTACTTTTTTTGTTGGAGTTTGGGGTCTACGGAAGCACACGAACAGCAGAAGGAAGAAGGAGAAGCTTTGAGCACAACACACAATACTGAATGTATTACCACTAGAATGTACAAAGATAAGTGACCCATTAGGGCAATAGGTATATATACAAACCGTGGAAAAAAAACCTCCTAAAGAGGGAAAAAAGTGCCCCAATAGTCCTAGTCTGCTCACACATATCACTACCTAAATACATCAATAAATCCCCCCTAGGAGTGATGCCGTGAACAAGGAGCTGGAACTCATGTATAAGGAAGTGCCAAGCTATGTGGAATCAATCCACAAAAAGAAGTATGCCCAAAGCTTTGCATAAAGCTTCAAACTTCTCCCTAGGAAGAGCCTTCATGAAAAGGTCTAGAATGTTCACCTATGTGGGCACATATGCCAAGCTGATCTCTCTAGCAAAGAACCATTCCTTGGCATAATGATAATGCACCTCAATGTGTTTAGTGCGAGCATGGAACACAGGGTTAATCGCAACTGCCAATGCACTCTGACTCTCAGTGAAGATGGTGGTGGCAGAAGACTAACCAACACCCAAATCATCCATAAGGCATCTGGGCCACACACACTCAACATCACTGTGAAAGTTGCCCTATATTCAGCCTCACAACTAGAAGTGGGCACAATACGCTACTTCTTGCTCAACCAAGATATACATGGGCTACCAAGCATGAAGCAAAAGCCACTAGTGGACACAAGAGTGTCATAGCAACTAGCCCAATTAGAGTTAGAAGAAGCATGTAGATATGGACCATCAAGCTTATGCTTCAACTTGTATAACCACTTGATGCCAATGGCCTTCTTGCTAGGAGGCAATCCACATAAAGGCTAGGTACCATTTTTTCATGATAGCATCATATTCTGATTGCATAGCAGCCCTCCAATTTTCATAATTTTGTGCTTCACTAAACAAAACAGGCTCATTCTCATCAGAGAGACTAGAGGTAGCCATAGCATAGCAATCTAATGCAAAAGAGGCACTATGAGAGCCTAAATGAGTATGATATGACAAACTTGCATCTAATTTGCTATCACGCAAAGTTTGCACCAACCATTTTAGCATAGTTTTTGCCTCCTCAATATCAGCTCTCTCATCAACAAGTCCATCAAAAATAGAATGATCTACATCATCACATGAAACCTCTAAAGGTTGAGAAATTGCCTCATTAGGACTAGCACTAGACTGTCCACCTATAAAAAGAGGAAGCAAAGTGTCATACATGTCTTTAGAGCTAACTGATGTCTCCTTAGTACATGAAAGTAATGGATGAATAACATCTTCCACAAAAACAACATCACAGCTAACCAGAATGCATTTAGTGTGCAGATGATACAGACAGACGATAGCCTTTTCTTTCAAAATTGTGCCCAGCAAAAATACATTTCACTACTTTATCATCCAATTTTCTACATTGTTGTTCATGCACTAATGCATATGCCAAACAACCAAAAACATGTAGATGAGCAAAAAATATCTTGTGACCATGCCAAGCCTCATATGGAGTGATAGATTGCAATGCTTTAGTGGGACACTTGTTAAGTACATATGTTGCACACATAACAGTCTGAAGCCAGCAACTATGTGGTAAAGCCTGGCTCTTGACCATACACCTCGCCATCTCCATGAGTGACCTGGTCTTCTGTTGAGCAACTCCATTCTGTTGAGGTGTATATGGCACTAGACATTGATGTTTTATCCCACATTCATCCAGAAATGCATTAATGTCCGAAGACATATACTCCCCCCTTGATTGGAATAGAGGCTGCCCATTTTACATGTTGACAAATTTTCAGCCAAAACCAAAAACTATTTGAAGCACATAAACACTTCGGACTTTGCTTTTAGTGGATATACTTGTGCATGCCTGGGAAAATCATCAATAAAAGTCACAAAGTAAAGATAGTTTCCAAAAGAGGGTGTTTGCATAGGACCACAGAAACCATTGTGAACAAACTACAATTTCTGAGTAGCTCGAGGTGAACCATCTTTTGGAAAGAAGGAACGCTACATTTTGCCCAAGATACAGTCTTCATAGACATGTTTCCAAGGTGCCTCAAGTTTGGGCAAAGAGGACACCATTTCAGATTTCTGTAGGCATAGCAAAATAGCAAAATTTAGATGACGAAATTATGCATCCAAAGCTTTGCATCTCACATAGCCTGAGAATCATGTATTGCACATGCTGAATCGTTCAAAAACTTTTCATAATCTATGCACTCATACAACCCACAATATAAAATGCTTGAAGCAATAATCACGTTGCCATTTGACAAATCATGAACTGTACATCTGGCATCAACAAATTTCACAACCAAGCTAATCTTGGCTAAAGTTGAAATGAATAACATATCCTTGTTGATCCTTGGCACAAATAAAGCATCTAATAATGTAAAAGAACTACCATCAGCAGTAGTCAAAATGATCTAACCAACTCCCATGACACGATAAGAGGAGTTGTTGGGGCATGTCTCAATATTCCCTATAGGGGCAAGCTCGAGTGAAGTGAAGAAACTGCACTACGAGGTAATATGTTTGGTTGCCCCACTATTAAATTACCAAACATCTGAGTCTACTACAGAAATACAATGTTCAAGAGAACATGGGTCAAAATTGCAAATAGTAGTAAATGCCCATTCTTCATTCTGCACTAGATTAGTAGACTATGTTTTCAATGTCGAGGCCTCTGCAACAACCATTCCAACATCTTTTTTCTTTGCCTCTTTTGCAGCCAGTTTTGGACAATTCTTTATGACATGATCATTTTCTTTAGAGTACTTGTAAAACAATTTTTGCTTTTCTATTTTCTTGTCGTCTCTGTCATCCTTCTTTGATTGTGCAAAATTAGTAGATTTTTGCTTACTAGTAGAAGAGCTTCATTTACCTTTGCCCTTTTGACTAGCCAAGAAAGCCTAATCTACAACATGCATAATGGACTTGTTCTACCTAGACTGATCTTCCTCCAACAGAATAGAGACTAACTCCTCAAATGTTAAGGCATTTGGATTTCCTTTCATCATCAAACAAAGAGTAGAAGCAAAAATTTATTATGAATCGGGAAGACCATTCAGAACAGTCTACACAAGTGAACTATCAAGCAACACTTCATCATCAAAAATTAACTATTCCTTCAAATCTTTGATCTTTGTTAGAAAATTGTCCATAGAATCACCTTCATTCATATGTTCACTCTCCATCTATTTTTGGAGGTAAGGAACACGAGACTCATTCCTAGCTTAGTACAATGTGGTAAGTGTATCCCAAGCATCCTTAGCTGTTCTGTAAGAGCGAATGTGAGGAATAATGGCACGTTTGACAGACAAGGCTATCAATGCATGTGCCTGAGCATCTTTGCCATCCCAATGAATTATCTATACATTAGGTGCAATAGAAACCGTAGCACCAATCGGAATCTGTAGAATATCACCATCTTTGATGCCATATGCATTTCAGTACCTATATTTGCAGGTGTAATAGGATGTTTTTCAACACCCTGCACAATATTCCACATTCCTTTTGCAACCAATACATGATGCATCATATAAGCCCATAATGGGTAATTCATACCATCCAAATTATCCTCAACAGCCAACATACGAAATACATCACTCCTTTCAGCCATGGCCACTAACTAAAATACCTTGATGTAGAAAAATGATTGTATCTGAAAATATTGAACATAACTACCTTGGAAATTTCTGCTAAACTTGTAGCAGAATTTGAGATGCTTATACTGGCAAACCAAAACCTGTATATATCTTTGGCACAAAAATACAAAATAGCCTACACAAGCACTATGATAGTGCATTCGAAGGCCAAAACAAGCTTAGATCAGGATTTCGACATGATAGAGCGAAGCCGTTTTGATTTCCTAATCACCTTGAGTATGCTCATCAAATTTCATGTGATTGTGAGACTGTGACCGGAGGGGTGATGACAATGCCCTAGATGAAGCGGCGACCTATTCTGATACCAATTGTTGGAGTTTGAGATCTACGGAAGCATGCGAACACCACAAGGAAGAAGAAGAAGAAGCTTGGAGCACAACACACAATACTGAATGTATTACCACTAGAATGTACAAAGATAAGTGACTCGTTAGGACAATATGCGTATATACAAGCCAGGGAAAAAACCTCCTAAAGAGGGAAAAAAGTGCCCTGGCGGTCCTAGTGTGTTCACACACCACTACCTAAATATATCAACATACTTTTCTTTAGAGAAGAACAAAACCTTTTGGACCCTTGGACCATCACCTACAAGCAAAGGTCCTTAACATGTGGACATTCATTAATTTCAAGTATTCGGGTCCAACCTTACTACCCATTTATGAAGATGAAAGAAATAGAGTTTATTATTCTCTTGAGATACACAACTAGCAACACTTACCCCATCATGGTCTACCTTATTTGTGAATGGTATTCCCAAGACAGTGGTAACCTTGACTAATGGTCCTCAGAATCCCACACCTCCAACCTTGATAGTTCTTAACAACTTGAGCGCCACTACCATAGCACAAAATCAAAGTGTTTCGCTTGGAAATAGATCTACAATAGTGCAAACACAACAAACCTCAATATCTCATAATAGATTATTCTCCACACCTATCACCATTGCTACATTTGTATCTATAAAAATCACATGAAAACTTCTACCTATGCTCTAATTTGGGACAATGTCTATCACTATGTTGGTGCTAGGTATCTCATCACCACAACCTAGCATACCCCTAGCATATTTCTTCTTGCAAGACTTCCCTTGAGGCTTGGAAAATACTTCAAGATATCTATGAGGGTAAGACTCCCTCTAGAATTTATTCCTTAGAAAAGATTTCCATAGCTTCTCTCTTATAAATCTTTGATGTTTATTATCTGACATTGGTATTTTGCAAGATACTCTGACTTACATCCGCACTGATAGCCAGTCATCCTTGGCCATTGCCAAATATCCAGTGTTTCACACTCGAACCAAGCACATCAAGATCTAGCACCATTTCATCCATGAGAAGCTTGTATCATAAGAGATTACTCTAGTAGTGTACCTCTTAAGAGAGTCTGACATAAATGTTTAGGAAAGCTCTACCTCATGTTGTTGACCAGATCTTGGAGATGCACATACAGAGAGATAGTACAGAAACGAAATCTCACAAAAGCATAAACAGAATAGAGAGAGACAAGGGACTAGCCACAAGATTGGGTGCAATCTCGCCCCACATACTCTGATGAACGTGTCTATCAGAGTAAGTGTAGTTATAGGTATTTTTCATTACATCCTAAATAGAAGATACATGAGGGTGGTGCTTTGAAAAGATGTGTTTACAAAAATCTAAGCGATCTATTATTTATAAAAAAAAATAAAATCCTATATTTTAATTATCTTCAAAAATATCTTAATAAGTCAATGCACATTCACACCCTCATGATTCTTCACTTGCTAAATCAAAGCACAATCACATTAGAAACCTCAAGACATTAAAATCACAATCATAAGCATGTTCCATGTAAAAACACATGCATGGAAATGGAAAACTAGAATTTAATGTGACTCTGAATGATATGCAAAAATCAAATGATCATAACGTGGAGTTAGTGATGTCTTATGAATCCATTGAGATTCTTCAAGTGAGTGATTTTTATATTTAACTAAATATATGCGATATTACATAATAAATCCAAAATAGTACTATTCATAGCTTCACTTTCCCCATTACTTTCATGATGAAATACAGAGCTAAAGTCTATTTTGGGACCTAAAATTTGAATGAACACCTCGATCTGAAAGAATAACTTTTGGAAAACCATGATGCAGAAAAATATATTTAATAAATAATTTAGTAGCTTGAGGTGCAAAAAGAGTCTTTTTACAAGGAATGAAATGTGTCTGTTTACTAAACCTATCAATAATTGTCCAAATCATATCATTATGAGATGAAGTTCTAGGAAGATCAGTAATAAAATCCATATAAATTTGTTCCCATGGTCCATTAGGTATGGGAAGTTGCATTAATAATCCAAATCCTTTACCATGATGTCGTTTCACAGATTGACACACAATGCAATGGGAAACAAACTACACAATATCCTTTTCCATATTTGGCCAAAAGAAGAATTCTTTACATGTAGAAATAGTACTTTGTATGCCCCTATGACCTATATATGGTGGTTCATAGATCTCTTTCATAACATAATCTTTAAAAACTTATGTGATGCATAACTTGTGTTGGAAATACAAGGATTCATTATGAAAAGTGTAGTGTTCTTCATTAGATGGTGTAGAATTATTTAAAGCAGTCCATGCTTGAGAAATACAAATCAAATGTATAGGAATCATATCATGAAATGAATGAATATGAATAGCAGAAATATTATGGATTGAAACAATATTTGTTTGTGGGGATTGGAAATGACTAAGGGCATCAACTACAACATTAGCTTTGCTAGGTTGATATTGATTTGAAGGCTAAAAATTTTGTATGAATGAAGCCCATTTAATGTTTCTTTCAGAAATCAATGGTTGATTTAATAAATGCTTAATAGACTATTGGTCTATTTTGATTAGAACTTCAGAACCCATAAGGTAATGTTTCTAAATTTTTAAAGCATGCACAACACCTAAGAATTCCTTATCATATGTAACATAATTCTTTTCAAAAGGTTTACGTTTCCTACTTTTAAATGCAATGGGATGATCATTTTTCATTAATCACAACACCTATACCTAAACCACTAGCATATGTAACTACATGGAAAGGTTGTGAATAATTTGATAATTGTAAAATAGGTGCATGAGAAAGTGCATGTTTGCATTTTTCAAAATATTGTTGTTGTGCTAATCGCCATGCAAATCTTAACTTTTTTTCAATAAAAACTAACTAACCATAGAAAAGAGCATACATCATTCACAGATTGAGGTACATGCCATTCTTCAATTAATTTAATTCTCTTTGGATCTACATGAAATCCATGACTAGAAACAATATGTCCTAAATACTCTAATTCTTTTTTGAAGAAAGAACTCTTTTCAGGATTGGCATAAAGTTTGTTTTTGTGTAACAAATTAAAGAGTGTGGCTAAATGATTTTCATGGTCATTGCCATTCTTACTATAGACAAGTATATCATCAAAGAAAATAAGAACAAAAGCTTGGTAATCAAGAAAAATGTAATTCATCATACATGCAAATGTAACAGGTGCATTGGTGAGCCTAGAAGGCATTACCATGAATTCAAAGTGACCAGTTTGAGTTCTGAAGATAGACTTATAAATTTCATTTTGTGTCATTTGTATCTAGTGATACCCAGATTTAAGATCAATTTCGCTAAAGACATGTGCTCCATGAAGTTTATCTAGAAAATCATCTATCCTATGGATAGGATATTTGTTTTTAATTGTGATCTTATTGAGTGCTCTATGATCAATGCACATCCTATAAGTCTTGTTCTTCTTCTCCACTAAGAAAACAGATGCTCCAAAACAAGAAGAACTAAGCCTTATAAGTCCTTTGTGGAGTAGATCCTTAACTTGATTAGATATTTCTTTTTTATGTAAAGGTCCATGCCTATAAGGTGCTTTATGGGGAGGAGAACTACCAAGATATAAGTTTATACTATGGTCAAGAGATCCCATAGAAGGTGGTAGTTTACAAGGAAAATCAGCCATAAAGCAATCATCATAGGAAGCTGTGAATGATTTATATGCATTAGGAAGTGTATGTGTATAATCAACTATGTTATTGACAAAAAAACAATACATGAATTGTAGCCTTTCCTAAATGCACGTTTGAATTGAGTATGATAAACTAATTGAAATGGTTGGAATTCAAGCTGTTAGCTCCGAAAATGGTTGGTTTTTATGCACTAATATGTTTGTATTTGGCAGGGGAATTTGTTTGATTTCAGGTACTTGAAGCACGAATTTGATAATTGATGAGAAGCATGTGGAGATATTGATTGCAGGGATGTGGAGAAAAGGGATTGAGCATGGACAAGCCTCCTAAGAACATAGGAAATACTGACGTGCAGAGGAAATTAGAAGCGGCTTTGTTTCAGGGGGGAATGCTTTCTTATCAACCATCAAATGCAATCGTTTGACCGATTTCTGGAATTTGATCTTCGGCACCTCACCAAAAAAGAATTCAGAGATGTGGAGGTGTTCAGCCATTTCTTTGTTCTCATCCCAAAGGCATGGCTGTTTTAATTGTCAGAGAATGAAAAACAAATTGGCAGCTTTCTGTTTTGTGTGCAGAAGGGAGGAAGTTACTTTTGTTTTTTGTTACAAGGGTTGTGTGGTCTATTTTCAGTTGGAGGGATGCATCATGCAGACTTGATGAAAGAATATGGACAAACGTCGACACCCGTTCTTGTGTCATGGACTGCCTTAATTGCAGGATATGCCAAACATGGGGATGCCATGCTTGCTCTCAAATGTCTTGATGAAATGCAACTCAAAGGTGTGGCCCCGAATGCCGTCACTTATGTTTGCTGCTTGATAGCATGTGGAAGAATTGGAGACGTGGAAAAGGGGAAGGAAATACATGAAGAGATTGTTAGCAAGGGCTTATTAGAGACCCTTGCTCTTGGCAATGCTTTAGTGGACATGTATGCGAATTGTGGTTTTCTTAAAAGAGCATTAGAAGTGTTTGACATTCTTCCCAAGAGGGATGTTATTTCCTCGAATGCTCTCATGTCTGGTTATGTCAAATATGAGTATGGCATTAAAACACTTAACTGCCTTGCACAAATGCAGATAGAAGGTGTCAATCCAGATTTTAGCACTCTTGTTTGTCGCTTGAAAAGCACCGATGGGAGATAAGGGGGTTTTTTCGGTGGCCACAAAAAAGGCGGGGGTGCCTTTTTCTGGTGGCGTGGAGAAGAAGTGGGATAGCATCGTTTTTTGGGGGAGAGCCTTATTGGACAGAGGCATAGGTTAGAGAGACGGGGGACTGGGCGGATAGGCACGGTTTCACACGCTTGCACGTAGCTGCGTACAGGAGAGCTTCATTGTGTAGAGATAGACACAGAGAGTGTGAGCGAAGGAGAGTACAGGATGTACCAAACAAGCAGTAGAGGGGAATGCATCTCTCGTTAATGGGCAAAAAAGGATGCGCTGTTTTCCTTGAACTCACCATCGACAAGCTCCTGTTTCCACGATGAGTGCCACCAGATTCGTCAAATGTGTCACTGTTGGAGATGGGGCGGAAAAGAAGAAAGACGCAGAGGGAACGCAGTCAAAGGTTCTTCTCATGAACTTCTTTGGCTGATCATTCATAAAAGTCCAAGCAAAGAAGGAAGAGAAACAGAACACTACGGGTGCTGTCAAAGGGGAATCCATCAGAGACAGAAGGGGCAGTCGACTGGAGGGTTTTTTTTTGTGTTTTGCTTTTGATGTTGGTGATACTAGGCTGCGGACGACAACCTCACTTAGGGAGGGAGAGAGGCATCGACTATTTCTAACTGTGTACACATCACAAGTGGAGGCTGCTGCTGGGCCGTGCATGACTACTACGAAGAGTACAAAGAAGGAGGGAGAGGAGCAGGTGTCGGGAAGCGGGCGGAGAAGGGAGGTATATGATCGTCCTGTTGTTGTGTGTCTTGGGGGTTCTTTCTGGCTATATGCAGGTAATAGAAGAGATCGGAGGAGGGGCTGC
Organism: Ceratopteris richardii; assembly: GCA_020310875.1. NCBI lineage: Eukaryota > Viridiplantae > Streptophyta > Polypodiopsida > Polypodiales > Pteridaceae > Ceratopteris > Ceratopteris richardii. Next base: position 50,657,249 of record CM035430.1, on the reverse strand, counting down.
TGGGTGGCTGTCTCTTTGTAATAGAGAATAGAACATCAAAAAGGGGGGAAACAAGTATGCAGAGCGCCTTCCTCAACTTTTGCTGAGACTGTAAACCCAAGATATACCCCGCATATGGTGATTTCGTTTTCTTAAAAACTTCTGTTGTTTCCAAGACTTCTTGTCTCGAAAGCGTTGCCTTATTGTTTGCAGCAAAGCAGATTTGACTAACCCCAACATTGTTCATTTCAATAAACACTGTTGTATGATGCTCGAGTATTTGAAGTTCATGGAAGGACTAAAGGATGCTTGACAGAGAACACGGATTTGATGAAGACTGCAAATTTTTGTGTTTCCTTGTTCATATAGTACCAATGGGCTTGATTCATTTCGACAAAAATGGAAGGATTATTTTGAGGTCCAGGGGGAGTCAATTGTCTTTGTAAAATGCTCACAACAAGGATTCAATAAAGTTGCTGTTTCAAGAAATACGCAATGGTCTCAAAAGTATTATGGATAGGCCAACATTATTGATCATGGTTGTGGGCATTCCAAATGTCGGGAAATCGGCAATCATCAATGGCCTCCATGCGATGAGCCACACTGAGAGAGCATGATTAGGTGAGGTGGAATGATAAGTAAAATGTTTCTCCATTGAAGGAGCTATAAAGGATTCTGTTGTTGGGGAGGAGAGACTTTGCCGATATCTTTTGGCATTTCTCAACAGTTGTCAAGCACCTCTCAAGTGGAAGAAATCCATAAGAGGAAGCAAGGGCTAAAGAAGAGTAAGTAAGGAAATTACTTGTAGAGAAAGCAGAACCTAAAACGCTACTGGAGCTATTAGATAATCACACTCTATAGGGAGCATTTGCTATGTGGTTTTTTTTATGTTTGCGTTTCACTTGAAACTTGGAGATGCTCTGTCTTTTTTTGGCCACATGAATGACTTCTGTCCAGGATTAAGCAAAGGAAGGGAGGGTAAGAAGGCACAAGGGGTCGAGTGGGGTTAGATGTGAAAAATATGGGCTCAAGTCCATCGTAGTGCTCGCAGATAGGAATAAGGGCATTGAACAAGGGACGTGCTTGTACATTGATCTCTATCATGGCGTTCAAAGAGATAATCATACCATTTAAATAACCATTGAAGCACATAAATTGTCCAATTGTACCCTTGGCATATACACGGCTGATGGTTTACCACGGTCATTGAGCTAAATCACAAGATGAATATAAGGCTAGAGGCAATTCAGACGTCGCTATTGCGTGATGAAGTGGGTAATTGAGACCCCTACCAATTGCAAGGGAGGGTAAGTGTGTGCGACACCGAGGAAGGGTGGAAAAGGAGAGGAAGAGAGAGATAGTGGGAAACTGAAAGAAAAGAGACAGAGAAGAGGAAGGTGAGACTCAGGTAGAGAGATCTCGAAAACCAAGTTGTAAAATCCAACCCCTGTTGCATAGGTGTAAGGATCTTCATTCCCACTTTTCATGCATATATTTGGGAGTCGTCGGTGCATTCCGAGGCATCTAAACAACAAACTAAGCATCTATCGGCATTTCTCCTGTTGGTAAGAGCATAATCATTTTGGTGCGTTTGCCGGGAAGCATATGAGCTAGTGCATAGACATAGGAAGAATCCATTGTGCGATAATTGTGGGCTCTAGGTAATCCAAGTAGACCGATTCCGAGGGATTTGAACAAAATAAAGCCTCGTATAATCACTTTTTCCTTGGGCTCAAGAGCCATAGATTTTGGTGCGTCTGCCGGGAATTGGCTTAGCACATCTCATAGAGAGTGCTACGAGTTCGCTTGGTGCCCCAATCGTGTGGCACAGCCAAGTCGATCCCAAATCTGCTTCAACCTTCATGAAAGAAATGGCTCAACAAAAGCCAGCATGTGGTTTGGAGAATGCCAACATGAGGCAACCGAATTTTGGACAAAATAGGAGATGGATAGATTCTCATCCGACCATGAGACATCATGTGAACCGAGGGTGGCGATTTGGCCCGATATCAAATTATGTGAGATGCTGATGTTGCGAGCAGATTGGGCATATAGCTAAATATTGCCCTCGTGTATGCTCCCCGTTGGATTTTGTCCCCACATGTGCGGATTGCGGGAAAAAGAAACTATGCGAGCACGTGTGTGGCTCAAAAGAGGTGATTGACCTAAAGGTCGCAACGAATGAACCAGATAGGTGCTTATCCTCTTTGTATGTGGAAGTTGACAAAGGTGGAGTTACTTCATCGATGGAAACTGCGAGAGCAAGTGGAAGCAAGGACACTCGATCTCATGACCGAGACTTGATAGAACTTGTGAAGAGCTTGGAATGTCAAGTCAACTGGTTGCATGTGGAGCGAGATAACGAGAGGATCAAAATAGCGAAATTAGAGGAAAATCAAGTGAAAATGGCCGAGATCCTAGGAACTTAGGAAAAGCAAGTACGAATGTTGAAAAATGAAAACAAGGAGTGGAAAAGAGTAAACAAAAGCTGGAGGCAAGATCTTGTGAAGCCCAAGAGTGAAAACGTGGTCTGGGACTTGAGATCCGGTTTGATGGTAGCCGACTGCTTTGGAGTTGCGATCGAAGAAGAGCTCTCAAGAGATGAGGATGACCTGATGAGGAGAGTCGAAGGAATGGAGCATGAAATCGAGAAGGTACAAAGCATAATCTGTCGATACAGTGATCAAGCGGGTAAGGCATGTGACGAGTTCCACCTCGAGTTAGAAAGAATGAAAAGTGCCCAAGCAGAGAGCCATGAGAAAGTGAGACGGGTAGAAAAAGAGAATGCAAAGCTGAGTAGCAAGCTCGGTAGGTGGATGAATCAGAAAGACAATGAGACCCGAGAACGAGTAGAGGATCCGAAAGTAGGTAGAATAGAGGAAGAGCTAAAAGTGATGTTGGACAAGTTAGAGGTGATAGGCGTGGAGTTAGAAAAGGCGAAGGAGTTGTCGAAAAAAGTGGATGATCTGGAAGTAGAAAATATGAGTAGAATCTGGGAGGAGAGGTCGATTCGAGAAGAGGTTGAAAAGTTGTCTGGCCAAGTCGGGAGGAGCGAGGAGGTTCCTTTGGAAATAGAAAGAAAGATGAGCCATTTAGAAGAGGAGAAGAAGAAAATGTGGGTTCGGTTCCATCAAGTGGATGATGAGATTTTTCGACTCCAAGGCAGTGATGAGCGAAAAGAAGAAGGGATAAGGGATTTAGCTTTGAAGCTCGAGGCATTAAGAGGTGTAGTAATGAATGGTGGCCTTCCAGACCGTATTGCCTGGCTAGAGGACAATATCAGCAAGCTGTCGAATCATGTGGAATCTCTGCGAGGCAGAGGATGGAGATGAAAAAGAAAAAGATGATATGATGGATGCCGGTGAGGACGGCTTGAGTTTGATTAGGGTTTGCTTTGCGGATTGCGAGTCAAAGATGTGAGGACGGGTGGACCAAGTGTGTTGTACACTTAGGAACTAAAGTGACATTTTTTGAGGTTTCAGGTCGACAAGGTGATTAGTATGTGCGGGTTTTGCGAGGACGGGTTGACCATGGCATTAGTGGCTGGATTTTGGCTTGAGTAGCAACAGAGAGGAGATGTGTCTTATTGGGATGTCCACGAGGGGATATATGTGTGTGTGTCGTGATTGGTTGGGTTGGGAAAAAGTCCTTTCTTTTGTCTCCTAATTCTCGAGATGCGGGAATGAAAAGAAAATGAGAAAAATATATGTTTGCGTATGTGTGAGTGTGGCTACGCGCCTATGTGGGCCGATAGGTGGGTGGACCCACTTTGGCCGGGTGGTCAAAGCCACGAACCGACGTCGGTTTCGCATAGGGCTAGCTGTCTGTGTGTCGTGCGCTACGTTGGGTTGGTAGATGGGTGGAACAAACTTGATCGGGTGGTCGAGTCCACGAGTCGCATCCAGCTTCAGCGTAGGCCGGCAAGTGTGAGTAAATATGAAAAAAAAATGATGAAAAAAGAGAGAAAAAAAAATGTGGAAAAAAAATGAATGAGAAGAATTCCTCGCTCAAGGGGGGACATAAGAGAGGTGAGAGAGCATGACGCTCGGATGGGAATATATGTGTTTGTGTTGTGGGGATTTGGGTTATGTGTGGGCTCCCGATGAAACATGTCAAATTGAAGCTTAAGCTCGGCTAGGGTTTTGGTTGCGATGTGTCTATGGAAAGCTTGGACTTGAGGAATCCAATCGTGCTAGTTGCATTGTTTGTCTGCAAACCTTCCAGAAGTGTTCAGTTTGGCTCTTAGGTGGTATGACAACTTGAGAAGTCCTGAATCGCGTTGATGATGAGTGGTCCTGTCGAGGTGAGCTCGTGTTAGGCTTGAGTGGTCTTTGTCGTGTGTCCATCAATTTAGGAGAGGTGGTGGCGACCAAGCATAGGATCTGATTGATGAACAAAAGAGCACAGAGTAGTTGAAAAGGTAAGTGGGAATAGAAAACCCTAGGTGGGAAGGAAATGGGAAATTGGCAAGAGAACTCAGCTAGAAACGAGAAAAAGAAATCAGGAAAGCGATCGTATGGCCAAGAAGAGTATCAAAAATAAAAGTGGGGAATGGTTTTGATTATATATGGTGTGTGTGGAAAGTGTGTTGAGTATGCATGTGGAACAAAGATTTGTGACGTGTTGAATGAGTAGTCGAGAAGAGTGACGAGAGCGAATGTGGACATGTCTTTTGTTTGCATGTATGTATGTTGTGTGTGATGAGAATGCATGTGTGACACGGATCATGATGTGTGTGCTGAATATATATGTGTGATGTGGATCAAGGATATGATTGTCTTTTCATTTTGGTTGTACATATTGTGATTTGATGAAGAAAGGTTCTAATGTTTTAATGAAGTTTGCAGACAGGTGGACATGTCAATGAAGATGCGAGAAGATGGACATAGATGGTAAGTGAAATGATTGGATTTTGGTACTAACAAATGATTGTATGAGTATGATTTCAGGTGCTACATTGAGGAAGAAGAGAGTAGGCATGCAAGGTAAAGATTTGTATTTGATTGAGTGATGATCACATGTTGGAACTGGAGTGCAGGTAGCATATCGCTTGTCGGGGACGACTTCACAAATAAGAAGAGGGGAGTATGTTAGCTCCGAAAATGGTTGGTTTTTATGCACTAATATGTTTGTATTTGGCAGGGGAATTTGTTTGATTTCAGGTACTTGAAGCACGAATTTGATAATTGATGAGAAGCATGTGGAGATATTGATTGCAGGGATGTGGAGAAAAGGGATTGAGCATGGACAAGCCTCCTAAGAACATAGGAAATACTGACGTGCAGAGGAAATTAGAAGCGGCTTTGTTTCAGGGGGGAATGCTTTCTTATCAACCATCAAATGCAATCGTTTGACCGATTTCTGGAATTTGATCTTCGGCACCTCACCAAAAAAGAATTCAGAGATGTGGAGGTGTTCAGCCATTTCTTTGTTCTCATCCCAAAGGCATGGCTGTTTTAATTGTCAGAGAATAAAAAACAAATTGGCAGCTTTCTGTTTTGTGTGCAGAAGGGAGGAAGTTACTTTTGTTTTTTGTTACAAGGGTTGTGTGGTCTATTTTCAGTTGGAGGGATGCATCATGCAGACTTGATGAAAGAATATGGACAAACGTCGACACCCGTTCTTGTGTCATGGACTGCCTTAATTGCAGGATATGCCAAACATGGGGATGCCATGCTTGCTCTCAAATGTCTTGATGAAATGCAACTCAAAGGTGTGGCCCCGAATGCCGTCACTTATGTTTGCTGCTTGATAGCATGTGGAAGAATTGGAGACGTGGAAAAGGGGAAGGAAATACATGAAGAGATTGTTAGCAAGGGCTTATTAGAGACCCTTGCTCTTGGCAATGCTTTAGTGGACATGTATACGAATTGTGGTTTTCTTAAAAGAGCATTAGAAGTGTTTGACATTCTTCCCAAGAGGGATGTTATTTCCTCGAATGCTCTCATGTCTGGTTATGTCAAATATGAGTATGGCATTAAAACACTTAACTGCCTTGCACAAATGCAGATAGAAGGTGTCAATCCAGATTTTAGCACTCTTGTTTGTGGCTTGAAAAGCGCCGATGGGAGATAAGGGGGTTTTTTCGGTGGCCACAAAAAAGGCGGGGGTGCCTTTTTCTGGTGGTGTGGAGAAGAAGTGGGATAGCATCGTTTTTTGGGGGAGAGCCTTATTGGACAGAGGCATAGGTTAGAGAGACGGGGGACTGGGCGGATAGGCACGGTTTCACACGCTTGCACGCAGCTGCGTACAGGAGAGCTTCATTGTGTAGAGATAGACACAGAGAGTGTGAGCGAAGGAGAGTACAGGATGTACCAAACAAGCAGTAGAGGGGAATGCATCTCTCGTTAATGGGCAGAAAAGGATGTGCTGTTTTCCTTGAACTCACCATCGACAAGCTCCTGTTTCCACGATGAGTGCCACCAGATTCGTCAAATGTGTCACTGTTGGAGATGGGGCGGAAAAGAAGAAAGACGCAGAGGGAACGCAGTCAAAGGTTCTTCTCATGAACTTCTTCGGCTGATCATTCATAAAAGTCCAAGCAAAGAAGGAAGAGAAACAGAACACTACGGGTGCTGTCGAAGGGGAATCCATCAGAGACAGAAGGGGCAGTCGACTGGAGGGTTTTTTTTTGTGTTTTGCTTTTGATGTTGGTGATACTAGGCTGCGGATGACAACCTCACTTAGGGAGGGAGAGAGGCATCGACTATTTCTAACTGTGTACACATCACAAGTGGAGGCTGCTGCTGGGCCGTGCATGACTACTACGAAGAGTACAAAGAAGGAGGGAGAGGAGCAGGTGTCGGGAAGCGGGCGGAGAAGGGAGGTATATGATCGTCCTGTTGCTGTGTGTCTTGGGGGTTCTTTCTGGCTATATGCAGGTAATAGAAGAGATCGGAGGAGGGGCTGCTGGGTGGCTGTCTCTTTGTAATAGAGAACAGAACATCAAAAAGGGGGGAAACAAGTATGCAGAGCGCCTTCCTCAACTTTTGCTGAGACTGTAAACCCAAGATATACCCCGCATATGGTGATTTCGTTTTCTTAAAAACTTCTGTTGTTTCCAAGACTTCTTGTCTCGAAAGCATTGCCTTATTGTTTGCAGCAAAGCAGATTTGACTAACCCCAACATTGTTCATTTCAATAAACACTGTTGTATGATGCTCGAGTATTTGAAGTTCATGGAAGGACTAAAGGATGCTTGACAGAGAACACGGATTTGATGAAGACTGCAAATTTTTGTGTTTCCTTGTTCATATAGTACCAATGGGCTTGATTCATTTCGACAAAAATGGAAGGATTATTTTGAGGTCCAGGGGGAGTCAATTGTCTTTGTAAAATGCTCACAACAAGGATTCAATAAAGTTGCTGTTTCAAGAAATACGCAATGGTCTCAAAAGTATTATGGATAGGCCAACATTATTGATCATGTTGTGGGCATTCCAAATGTCGGGAAATCGGCAATCATCAATGGCCTCCATGCGATGAGCCACACTGAGAGAGCATGATTAGGTGAGGTGGAATGATAAGTAAAATGTTTCTCCATTGAAGGATCTATAAAGGATTCTGTTGTTGGGGAGGAGAGACTTTGCCGATATCTTTTGGCATTTCTCAACAGTTGCCAAGCACCTCTCAAGTGGAAGAAATCCATAAGAGGAAGCAAGGGCTAAAGAAGAGTAAGTAAGGAAATTACTTGTAGAGAAAGCAGAACCTAAAACACTACTGGAGCTATTAGATAATCACACTCTATAGGGAGCATTTGCTATGTGGTTTTTTTTATGTTTGCGTTTCACTTGAAACTTGGAGATGCTCTGTCTTTTTTTGGCCACATGAATGACTTCTGTCCAGGATTAAGCAAAGGAAGGGAGGGTAAGAAGGCACAAGGGGTCGAGTGGGGTTAGATGTGAAAAATATGGGCTCAAGTCCATCGTAGTGCTCGCAGATAGGAATAAGGGCATTGAACAAGGGACGTGCTTGTACATTGATCTCTATCATGGCGTTCAAAGAGATAATCATACCATTTAAATAACCATTGAAGCACATAAATTGTCCAATTGTACCCTTGGCATATACACGGCTGATGGTTTACCACGGTCATTGAGCTAAATCACAAGATGAATATAAGGCTAGAGGCAATTCAGACGTCGCTATTGCGTGATGAAGTGGGTAATTGAGACCCCTACCAATTGCAAGGGAGGGTAAGTGTGTGCGACACCGAGGAAGGGTGGAAAAGTCCAAAAGTTGTCCATGATCGACGAGCACGTAAGTGGAACTGAGGAAGGAAGGACTTCTTGATCTTTTCTTGAATTGCGATTCATGTTTTGGGGCGGTCAATGCTATGTCGCAAAACATTCCACCTTAACTCGGCCTTATCCACCAAATAATTAGTAAAAAATCTCACTTTTTCAATTTCAGAATATGATTCGTCAAAATAAAACTCATAAAATTGGGATAGCCATTAAAGGACAAATTGGCCATCCTTTTGCCTATCGAATCGAGAAAATTGGAAATCTTTGGCACCAATCTTGGAATGCATGCCTTCTTCTTGAGCAATGATAATGATCTTCACCACCCTAATTAGGTTGTTTTCATCACTCTGCATTTGTTGGAGTGCAACATTGCATTTTTTTAATCTTGTTTTGAGCATGTTGGAATTTGTACTACAAAAGTTCTAATTGTTGCTCAATCGGTACCCCGGATGGGGCTGATGTACCAAAAACTTTGGTATTATGGGTAGGGTCCATGGCCTTATATGGAACCAAAACCTATGACTAAGCATGTGAAAAGAATTTTAGTACTACTGGAATTAAAATGGTAAAGGAAAGGTATTGTCTTGTGAATATATAATAAATAAATAAACAAATAAATAAGAGCATTAGATAAATTAATAAATAAATAAATAAGGGGAAGAGAGTATTAGAAGTTATGTTAAATATAAGTTGAAAGGAATAGGGTATTAATAAGTGAAAATAGGCTAGTGGATAAAGCATATCTCTTGTAAGTGAGAGGTGGTGGGTGCAAATCCCCTACATGCCAGCTAAGGAAATATGTAAGCTAACTAGAGAAATAAGTAAGCTAAATAGGGAAATAAGGAGGCTTTTATTGCCACTCATTAGTTAGAGAAGGTTCATGCATAGCCAACGATTGTCAACAGAACCAAAGGGAACCAAAGTGAACCAAGAGAACCATGAGTACCAAAGGAGCCAAAGATGCAAAAGCTATGCCATAGTTCTATGCCTTAATCAACGGCTTGGAGTAAGCCATAGGACTAACCACATGGATAACTGAATTGATAAACAAACTTGATAAATGAACTTGATAAAGGAACTGGAACCGGCACAGTGCATAGTGCATAGTGAGTACAGTGACTATAGTGAGCATAGTGAGTACAGTGTGACAGTGAGCACAGTGTGACACAGTGAGCACAGTGTGACAGTGAGCACAGTGTGACAGTGATCATAGTGCACAGTGAATAGTAATAGATTCAAAAAAAGTTCAAAAAAGACATCGGCAAACAAAGAAAAAACATGAATTGAAAATGCAAACCTAGACCGGACGAGAATTAATGAACCAAAAATGATGTCGAATCATGAACGAATGTTGCGAATCACGAACAGATGCCAGGAAGTACACCTCTTCGTAGACGTGCACAAGCTCTGATACCAGTGTTGACTGGATCTTGCAGATGCACCTATGCAGAGATAGTACAAAATCAAAAACTCACAAAAGCATAAATAGAATAGAAAGAGACAAGAGAATGGACACAAGATTTTGTACAATCTCTCCCCACATACTCTGATGGATGAGTCTATCAAAGTATGTGTATTTATAGCTATTTTTCATTATATCTTGAATAGAAGATACATGAGGTGGCACTTTGAAAAGCATGCATTTATGAAATTTTGCTTTATCTACAAAATCATCGTTTAAGTGATCTATAATTTTTACAAAAATGACGCTTTGTAAGCAATCTATTATTTATAGAAAAATACTAAAATACCATATTTTAACTATCTTCAAAAATATTTGAAAAAGTCCATTCACATTCACACCCTCATGATTCATCACCTACTAAATCAAGACACAATCACATTAAAAACCTCAAGACATTAAAATCCATATAACATTCCATTATTCCATAAAGTATAACACAAGTTCTGCTCCAATGCTCAATTTCCATTTGCATCTTCATGAGTGCATCTCCATTTTATAACTAAGAGACACTCCATTTCATATTGTTTTAGTTGTATCTCATTGTATTTGGGTACCCTGCCATTTGCTTCTACATAGTATTGCTGGAGTTAGATATCTGCAAAAGCACATGAACAACGCAAGGAAGAAGAAGAAGCTTGGAGCACAACACACAGTACTGAATGTATTACCACTAGAATGTACAAAGATAAGTAACCTGCTAGGGCAATAGGCGTATATACAAGCCGAGGGCAAAAAAACCTCCTAAAGAAGGAAAAAAATGCCCCGACGGTCCTAGTGTGTTCACACACATCACTATCGAAATATATGAACAAAACCCCCTGGGAGTGATGCAGTGAACAAGGCGTTGGCACTCATGTATAAGGAAGTGTGAAGCTATGTGGAATCAATCCACAAAAGGAAGTAACCCTAAACCTTTGCGGAAAGCTTCAAACTTCTCCCTAGGCAAAGCCTTCGTGAAAAAGTCTACAATGTTCTCCTGCGTGGGCACATATGCCAAGCTCATCTCTCCAGTAGAGAACCTCTCCCTGACATAATGATAATGCACCTCAATGTGCTTAGTGCAAGCATGGAACATAGGGTTTCTCGCAACTACCAATGCACTCTGACTATTAGTGAAGTTGGTGGTGGCAGAAGACTGACCAACACCTAGATTAGCCATCAGGCATCTGAGCTACACACACTCAACAGTCACTGTGAAGGATGCCCTATAATCAGCCTCACAAGTGGAAGTGGCCACAGTAGGCTGCTTCTTGCTCAACCAAGATATGCATGAGCTACCAAGCATGAAGCAAAAACCATTGATGGACACATGAGTGTCATAGCAACCAGCCCAATCACTATCAGAAAAAGCATACAAATCTGGCAGTAGTGATCCCCCCTTGGGATAAAACAATCCAAGTAGTCCGGTACCACTCAAGTAGGGAAAGATGCGCTTAACTGCCTGCCAATGCTTGACACCTAGGCAATGCATTAATCTCCTCATCTGTGAGACAACAAACTGAATATCTCGCTGAGTAATGCATAAGCAAATCAAGCATCCAACACCCTGCTGATAGAGAACAACATCAAATGCATCTCCAGCATCATGAAGACTCAATCATAAATGTGTCTTCATAGGAGTGGCAATAGGCTTACAGTCTTGAAGGCCAAAACGCTGCAATAATGTGTCAATATATTTCGTTTGACACAAAGTCATTACACCATCAACTTGCATAAATTGAATGCCTAAATAATGATGCAAATGCCCTAACAGACATCTCAAATGAGGCATGCAAATCAGCCTTAAAATCAACAATATGCTTCTCAATAGGACTAGTGAGCAGCATGTCATCAACATAGACAACAATGATCAGAAGCACATCATTAGCACGCTTAACATGTAAGGTGCTTTCAGTTGGACTGTTCTCAAAACCATCTGTAATCAGATATGCATGTATCTTCTCATATCAAGCATGTGGTGCTTGCTTCAAACCATATAATGCCTTCTTTAACCTGCACACGTGGTTTTCATGCCCGTTCTAGCCATGGGGCTGAAAAACATACACTTCTTCATGCAAGTCACCATTCAAAAATGCAGTTTTAATGTCTAGCTGATGTACGTTCCAACCATGATGGGTTGCAAGTGCACAAATGCTACGAATAGTAGTCATATGGCATGAAGGTGCAAAGGTCTCATCAAAATCAATGCCTCTTTCCTGCACATAACCCTTTGCAAGAAGCATAGCCTTATACATGTCAATTGTTCCATCAGGCGTATGCTTCAGCTTGTAAATCCACTTAGTGCCAATGGCCTTCTTTCCAAGAGGCAAGTCACATAAAGACCAAGTACCATTGTTCATTATAACATCATATTCAGATTGCATAGCAGCCATCCAATTTTTTGAATTTTGTGCTACACAGATTTCTTTATGGGTTGAATGCATGGGCAAGATGAGAAGTAGAACGTCTGAATCCTACAACCTCTTATGAGGCTATGGCTGCTGCCGAGCGGCTTATTGATATACAACATAACATTAGCCGAAAGGTAGACTTAAGATATGGGGGCTCTCACAATGAAAGCATTATTCCGGTTCTTCAAGAATATAGAGATGTATTGCCTAAACATCTACCGACTGGATTGCCCCCGTATCATGAAATTGATCACAAGATAGAATTAGTGCTAGGACAAACACCACCTCCAAAAGCCCCCTACCAAATGGACTTGACCCACTTATAGGAATTGAAAAGGCAGTTACAAGAATTATTAGAAATGGGCTTCATACACACTAGTAAATCCCCTTATGGTGCGCCAATGCTATTCATCATGAAGAAGGATGGGTCTTCATGGTTATGCGTTGACTATCGAGCTCTGAATGAGCAGACAATCAAGAACAAGTATCCCCTTCCCCGAATCGATGATCTCCTAGATCGTCGTGAAAGAGCTAAGTACTTTACAAAGATTGATCTCTGCTCAGGGTACCACCAAATCTGCATTGCCCCTGAAGGTTACAGAGCCTGCCTTTCAACACATGAAGGTGTTTATGATTGAGGCTCTGGTGTTGAAGCTACTGACTTCACTCAACCCTTTGAAGTGCATATTGATGCCTCAAACTTAGCAGTTGGGGGTGTACTTATGCAAGACACAAGGCATGTAGCCTACCTTTCAAAAAAGTTATCTGAACAACAACATAGGTAGCGGACACATGAATACGAGATGTTTGTTGTGGTACTTTGCCTCACTCAATTGAGACACTATGTGCTAGATAAACACACCAAGATCTATACGGACAATGTGACCTTGAGATATTTTCAGACTCAATCGCAACTATCACCTAAACAAGCTTGATGGTAGGACTTTCTACCAGAGTATGACATCGAGAATATTTACAAAGCGAGAAAACATAATGTTATGCTAGACGCCTTGAGTAGAATGCCCATGCTATTAGTAGCAAGTGTGGTAGACTCAGATTTCTTGGAGGAACTACGTGAAGCCACTAAGAATGACCCAGGTATCACTCAAATGGTGATGGCATGCCATAAGGGTAAGCCAATTTATGGGCTTTTTGAACTATCAAACGAAAGCTGCTTTATGAAGTACAAGACTGTAAGCTAGTGGATCATGGAGGTCAAAAGAAGTCTTATGATCAGCTGGCATTATGTATATGTGGCCCAAGATGCAAGAGGATGTTAAGGAATATGTCAAAACTTGTCTGACTTGCCAATTAGTGAAAGCTTGCCATATCAACCCTACGAATTTTCTAGTCAATATGCTTCTTCTAGCTCACCCTTGGGATGTAGTTAACATGGACTTCATAGTAGATCTACCAGAGTCACATGGGTTCATGATTATTTTTGTGGTGGTTGATTTCTTTTCAAACAAGGTCACTTTATTCCTGCCAAACCACCCTTGACAGCTCTACAAGTAGCCAAATTGTTTTTCAAACACATCTTTAGTACCATTGGCAATTGTATCCGACAGAGATGGCCGTTTTATGAGAAGCATGTGCCAAGAGTTGTTCAAATTGCTAGGTACACAACTCTGTTTCTTGTCAGCATATCACCCGTAGACGGAAGGCAAACAGAGAGACTGAACCGAAGTATCGAGGATTATATTCATGCATATGTACAAGCAGATCAATGCCCAGACCACTTGGAGGTCTTAGAACTTCAGTATAATAGCTCGATCCATTCAGCTACAAGCTTTACTCCAGCTGAACTAGCTACAGGTAAAGAAGTTGTGACTCTATTAGTCTTGGCACATGGAAAACCTAAGGTTGAAGACCCAAAAACTGATATGTACTTAGAATAGTGGCGCCTTCATCTTTAAGAAGCCAAAAAGAACCTCTGAAGTATTGTCTAAATAGATCACTTTGCTTGGGCTATCAGGATCTTTAAACTCATAGATCGTGAGCATTCCTATCTCGTTAGACAGGTCAGTCTTATACCTGCAAAAGGCTTCATGGGTCTCTCGGTTCAAGAGTAGATCTATGCTCTTATTGTCCTGGGGACCCACTCTGGCGTGATGATTCTAGTGAGAACTGATTTGCCTCGAGGAGTTATGGGCTCTCTTGCTAAGTTCCCTTTCTCTATGTCACCTAAGTCCATCTCTGGAATGACATTACCAAATTCATCTATTCAATCTGGTTGGTTGGTGACTACGTACAATGTCCTTTCTTTATCCAAGTATGCACCATTCTCAAATTTGACTGCCAAATGTTCTAGTCCAATGGGTTGATCTGGGTTTTTGATCTGGACCACGGATCTTCTTAGGCCGTCCTCATAGATGCAAGCACCTAATCGGTTGGTCCTAAGGTTTTCCAGTTGAGTCTTATAAAGACCTTCAACCTTTTGTAAGTAATCCACACATGAACTTCCTATGGGTCACTCCATACCTTGAGACATCTTTGATTTGCTAGTTTCAGAGTTAGGGTAGTGCGGATAAGCACTCAACTTTTGGGCCCAAGATCTAGCAGTGTGAGTGACACTCGCCTCTGAGGACCTAAGGCTTTGTCTATCTCTCCCTAGGTGTCATCCTGATCTAAGGTTCATATGCCTGAGTGAACAATCCCAATTTTTGCCCAAAGTACAACCTCATTGCTGATTCTTTCTTATCACCCACTGGATTCTTTTTAGTTTGTTATTGTGTTTATGATCTTGTCCGATTTTGCATCGTTAGGAATTACTTGAGTGATTATTTGTACTTGAAGTTGATCGTAATAAAATTAGTTCTTTCCTTTAAGGTTATTGTCACATGCACACGTTATCTCTTGACTTGGACTTGATTACTTAGGGAGTCTTCAACTTGTCTCGTGCCTATCGTCTCCCTAACTTACATCCAATGCTATGCGTTCTTAGCCTGAGCTAGGAATATACTAAGGGAGTTGAGAATGATCCAACCTCAAGTTGCTTATCCCTTGCTCCTTGGTGCTCAAGAACCCCGTTCTCAAGCTTGCAGTATGCTAGTGCTCTAAAAACCCTTTGATGCTCTCACTAGACCTGTAAAAGTCTGAAAGTTAGTTCAAGATTTTAATTCAATTGACACAACAGACCATTTTCATTCATGTAATTTAGAGACCAAATTGACCTTTGTCTTTATGAAAAACGATCCTAGAGATCCTCAGCTTTCCAATGAGCCTAAGATCACTCAGAACAGATTTCATATGAGGAAGTTATGATTGTTTAGGGTTTTGGGGTTAAAATAGGGTTCAAACAGGCTAAGAGGCAAACAGGGTATTTTCTAATTTATTTGCTTATGGCCTCCCTATGTGTCCTATAGCACAATATGAGCCCACAATTAACCAAGATTTCCAATTCAAAAACCCTAAAAAAATTGTCGGAAATGGCTGTCAATCGTGATCGACGGGGCTGTAAATCGCGATTGACAAAGGTGTCCGTTGGGGCCTGTCAGAGATCGACACTTTTTCCACAAATTTCGGCGTAATTTCAATCAATCGGGGCTGTGTCCATCGCGATGGACATGTGGGCATGTGAATTTTAGTGTCAGTCATGAGGTTTCAGTCGTTCGCGATTGACGGTGTCAATCGTGACTGACAGAGGTGTCGGGCATGGCTGTCGATCGCAATCGATGGTGTCAATCACGATTGACAAGGTCCGTCGGTTGTCTCTGTCGATCGTGGCTATCGATCGTGATCGACAATGTCGATCGCGATTGACAAATAATTATGGAATTTTTTTACTATGATTTGTGGTTTAGAATGTGCTCATCATGCTTGTTATGGTGGTGCACTTTGTTTTACCAAAAGATCAAAATTTTTGTCAATCGTGATTGACAGAGTTCAACATCCCAGAGACAGCGTAGAGCTTTTTCATACCTGTGTGACCTGTTGGAGATTATGATATTGCCAAAACCTGCAAGAACACTCAAGAAACATGGGAGATGATGAGTGAGAAGTATGGACTTAACGTGAATTTGGAGCATCAGATTGCCATCGTTAATCTTCATAGTCATGCAGGGTACTTTGATAAGGCTAAGGAAATTATTGACAACATGTCATCGTTTGATAATATTCATATGTGGTTGGCCTTATTGAGTGCATGCCAAAAGTGGGGACACTTGAAGCTTGGAAGATTGTCATTTGAGAATGTGGTTCGTTTGAACAGGAAATGTAGAGCTGCTTATACATGTATGGTTGATATCTATTGTAAGAGTTGACAAGAAGAAACGGAAAAAGGGGTGGCCACGAAGAAGGGGAAGGATAAGTGGCTGGAGGGGGAATTCACAAAAGGAGAGTCTACAAAAAGGAAGGCAGCAGCGCTGGGGACTTCTTCTGCTATTCGTGGAAAAAGGGAAAGCCAGCAGACCGAAGGGGGGAATGTGACAGGTGAGCAAACTTTTGTCTTGTCGTGGATGTGGGTGCATGAGGAGGAGGAGAATCACTGATTGAAGGGATCCCTGTTGAGGACGACAAAACAAAAAAGGGGCTCTGATCGGTTTTGTGGCACTCATCTGCTTGAGACACACATAAGTTCAGCAAGGAAGAGACTTTTGATCAGACGACTCCAACAGGAGGAGCTGGCATATTGGAGATAGTTCCCTTTCAAATTTTGACTGTTCTAGGCTGAGCTATGGGCTCACACTTTCACCTGACGCAAGGGAAATAGTAGGGATGAAAACTGAGGATTATCACTATGAATTCAGAGGACAAAAGTTGGAGGTCTGAAGTGACGTTGGAGAAATGGAAGCACGACATTGAAGATGAGGCCGACAGAATTCATGAATGTATAATATGATGCATTAACAGAGAAAGAGCAGAGATTTCTTGGAATTCTGAAGCCATCCCATATCTGTTGTTAATCTCATGATAGAGGATCTTAGCAAATTCCACCAGAAAGTGTCTACAATAGTCTCTTTTGCTGGACATCCTATATTTGAGCACTCCGATAATGGACAAGGCATGTAAATGAGGGGAATGCTAGCTCGAACAGTTTTTCTTGAGAAAAGCTAGTGCAAAGAGGCATAACTGAAAGAAGGCTGGCATCCATGGGGATGTTCTCTACCAAGGCTACAAGCAGCCAACCACTCCAATAATGCAAAGTGATTATCATGCTTCACATGTGGAAGGCAGATATGAGGAGCAGATAGTGGGGTTCAGATAAGCAGACAAAGGAAGGAAATTCTGAAGATGCATTTTCTGATGGGAAGGAAAGTGACTAGTGCTTGTGTAGGTGACGAAGAGGAAAGTTTTTTGCTGGTTGTTGTGGTGTGCAGGTGCACGGCAGTAAAGGAGGGCACAGAAGAGAACTGAGGAGAAGGGAAGCAGATCCTGCCCTGTGGCTGGAGAAGAGGAGCCTATCTATCTAGAAACCAAAGCCCATTGGGGTTCGCCTCGTGGATCAAAGGTCAAGATCTGGAAGCTTGAGTCACATCGATTCAATGAATTGGCACTGTCATGGTGGTTGATCGGTCATCAGGCGTCTGCTGCCCATTGTTGTCATATTTGATAATGTGAACTATGCTGATATTTTCAAAAACAATTATGCCCCATGAAGCCGAGACTAGAGCAAGGAGGAATGGCGAGCCACTATGTGGGAAATACTAGAGATTAAGGAGACTTTCCATTGTTTCCCTACTATGTTTGGATGGCAACAGTGATCTATTTGGGGATAAACGAGTCCGTGCAACTACAACTGAACCGAGGGGAAATAGGATTGAACCTCTAATTTAAGAAAAAGAGGCAATTGGTTTGCTGTTGTGCCAAGTCTATCTATTGCATATCAGAGGATCCGTTTGGCTTACTTGCTCAGTGCTGCTCTAGCATGGTAGTAGGTACTCAGTCATATCTTCAGAGGTATGCACCCCATTGGAAAAGAAGTGAAGAAGTAAGGAAACAATAGTATTCCGAGCTGCTGATTCAAATGGAGAGGTAGGATGGGACTAGTATCCTACAGTTAACAGGTTCGAGAATTGAACTCGGGAGTGCAAGTCTGCTGGGAAGCATCGACGGAGGGAGACCATTGAGGAGCAGTCAGAGGGAGAGCACGTGAAGAAGAAGGATGCCCTAAGGAGCTTGAAGGAGCCTTGTGATTGGTGGCGCTACTGAACCATGGAGCTCTTATGGTTGTACATCTCTGTTGTACATCATCTGCGTCTATGTCAACGTCTGTTGCTGTAGAAGTATGGGCCTAACTTTTGCTAGAAATAATTACCCCCTGACCCATGTGGCAGACATCAAAGCCATCCGCTATTGTGGGAATACCCTTATGTGGTACCGAGGTTGACTGTTAGCTGCTGATCGAGTTGGTTTTAGTAGTGTTGAGGTCACAACTTCTATGCTTTCCAAAATAAATTTG
Organism: Ceratopteris richardii; assembly: GCA_020310875.1. Lineage (NCBI taxonomy): Eukaryota > Viridiplantae > Streptophyta > Polypodiopsida > Polypodiales > Pteridaceae > Ceratopteris > Ceratopteris richardii. The sequence continues at coordinate 50,638,769 of CM035430.1, read as the reverse complement.
AAGTCGATGCATGTTGTGGTGAACATTTTACTTCACTAGTTGGTTGCTACTCCCCCCTCCTTGTGGCTGTTCGTTTTGTGATAGGTATTATGTTCAATGTCCTGAAGAAAAGGTAGGATTTCGAATTCGGATCGCCTAGACTCTGCCCAAGAGCAGGTTCTTGACAAATTTGAGTTGCTATCGTGCACACTAGTTGTTTCCTTGGCAAGCTAAGATTTCATTGAGGACTTCCAATATAAGACTAAGGAGGCCCTAGTAATGTGACAAGAAGGTTTGACGTTGGATCTAGGCATATGTCTTCTAAATGAAGGGCTGCTGCTTGCACTTATCTACTGTGAATGAACTTGCTCTGAGAAGATGACCTCGCTTCAAAGCTCTCAAGAAATCGTGAGGCTTTTGATTTTTGGTCCAATATTCTACATGATCAGGGTTGTAGTTATCTTTTGTTGGCATTCATGGCTGTGCTCATATGAGAAGGCCTAATGTCCAAACTTAGGTGAAGTAGGTTGTGGAATCAAGGAGCTAGTGGAAGTAATAATATGGTGTTGAAGCTCAAAGTCAAGGACAAAGCATGGAAGCACATCAAAAGGTGGACACACAAGGAAAGGGAGCAAGTAGGGAGCTCCAAGAAGTGTATGTCAAATTTTCAGAAGAATCCCCTACAAAAATAGTGATTTTCATCACTAAAAACCATTGTAAATACCATTATCTATTTTTAGTAACTCCATTTTGTTCAAGCCGAGGAGTCCTCGAGCTTGAGGAGTATTAGAAGTACCATCGTACCAATTTTCATATTTTTTAGATCTCGTTTGAGCCCTCAAATAAGCCCTGGAACCTAATTTTTAACTAGGCCGGACACTAGGTCTGAACAGGGCCAAAGCTAGTCAAAAACTATAAAAAGAGCTAGAGAGCTCATTTTTGAGGTTAGATTGTAATAGAAACAAACTTGTAAGAGCTTTTTGAAGAGTAATCGAAGAACTCCATTGATTCTCTCTCTTTGTCTTGCCGTGTGTGCGCGTGTGTGTGTATGTGTGTGCATGCTTGTGTGCTTCTCACTCACGCACTTGTGCCGCCACTTGCTCGAGGTCTTCATACCATCCTCACGTCTTCTCGGATTGACATTAAAGGAGGTGCTACTCATCACTGAGCTACACCAAATTTTGGCGCCGTTGCCGGGGAACGAGCTTTGAGGACGAGCGTGTGATGGTAAGACGTAGAGAGGACGCGTTGGAATGGTAAGTAGTAGGTAAATTTCTGATTTTTTTTCCATCTCCATCTTCATCTTCACCTCATTCTCCATTTCCACCTCCACCTCCTTCTCCACTACATATTCCCTCTTCCCTATCATTCCCTCATTTGTTGTGTGCGAGTTTGAGAGAGAGCGAGTGTGTGTGCTTGTCTTTGTGTGTTTGTTGCATGTTTCTAGCAGGTGGCAGCTCCATCATCATCTCCAGCAAGCTCAGCAGGTACAGAATTTGTCTGCACAGTCCCCGAGGCGTTGAGCTCGAGCTATCGCGACACTCCGAAAATTTCACCCAATCACGATTCTGAGTGCACCACGACACTGCGCAGGCCTAGAGCTCCCAGGAACACTAGATAGAACAGAAAAATTCACCATATCCCGAGCTATCGCGACACCTCGAGGTATCGCGACACCTCACGACCTATCGCGACACCTCACGAGCTATCGTGACACCCCGACCTATCGCGACACCTCACGAGCTATCGCGACACCTCACGAGCTATCGCGACACCTCGACCTATCGTGACACTTCACGACCTATCGCGACACCTCGACCTATCGTGACACTTCACGACCTATCACGACACCTCGACCTATCGCGACACTTCACGAGCTATCGCGACACCTCGACCTATCACGACACTTCACGAGCTATCGGGACACCTCGACCTATCGCGACACTTCCCACCTATCGCGACACCTCGACCTATCGCGACACTTCACGAGCTATCGCGACACCTCACGAGCTATCGCGACACCTCGACCTATCGCGACACTTCACGAGCTATCGCGACACCTCGACCTATCGCGACACCTCGACCTATCGCGACACCTCGACCTATCGCGACACTTCACGAGCTATCGCGACACCTCGACCTATCGCGACACTTCCCACCTATCGCGACACCTCGACCTATCGCGACACTTCACGAGCTATCGCGACACCTCGACCTATCGCGACACCTCGACCTATTGCGACACTTCCCACCTATCGCGACACCTCGACCTATCGCGACACTTCACGAGCTATCGCGACACCTCGACCTATCGCGACACTTCCCACCTATCGCGACACCTCGACCCGACCTATCGTGATACACGGCCTTTAACGCATGAAAAGTTAGGGTTAATTTTGAGTGAATTGAAGGGTAGTTGAGCTTAATTTTAGGCACCTTGGTATAACTTTAGAACCTTGGAAGTGGGCAAAAGGCCTAGAAACCAGAGAGGGATCTCCTGAACCCTGAGAGCCTGTTTTGACCCTTTAGTGCCTGAATGGTCATAACTTGACCATACGAACTCCGATTGATGAGATTTGGTCTCGTTGGAAAGCTCGTTGAGAATCCTACGTGGACCTCGACTGGTTTTTGTAAGAATCATACGCGGAGTTTTAGAACATGCATTTTTAAGTTGACCTTTAGGTGGAACTAAGTGGTCCTCAGATTCAGGGGGTACAGTGAGTTACTCCAAGGGGACTAAAATTATTAATGTGTGTCTTTCAATTACTTGTGGTAATAGAGCTATACTAACTGGTGAGCTTTTGTAGGAACTTTGTGTGCACTCAAGGCAATCCAAAGCAAGCTAGCAAGGGTGAGTACCAAGCTTGGGAGAAGGCTTCCTGGGCTTGTGTAGCAATCTGGTCAACCAGCTAATTGAGGTTGGAAGATCTCTCAACCCTCCTTTGTCAATTCCTAGCCTAGGCTAAGTACGACTTAGGTGTGGTAATTAATTAGGGCAACGTTAGGCACGAATCAAGTCCAAGAGTATTAATCAACCAAGTGCAAGAAGTAAATAGGTCCTAAGTGCGAAAACCCTAAGGGACAAAAGGTAAACGGGAATCGATCACTTATCAAGTGCGGAAATTCTCTTAAGTACTCCTGACGACGCGATTTCAGACAAGACCATAAACATAATATTCAACTCAAAAGAACAAAGTGATTGGTGCAAATTAACTTGCAACGAGAGTGTGCTTGGGTCCAAGGGGGTAAATAAATCAGGCATATGAACCTTAGATCAGGCAGACACTTAGGCCGAGACAGACAAAGCCTCAGATCTTCTGAAGCTAGTGTCAATCACACTGCCAGGTGTTGGGCCCAATAGTTGAGTGATTACCCATACACTCCCAGATCAGAAACAAGTGATTCTGAGATGTCCTATCACATGGAGAGACCAGTAGGTAGTTCAGGGTTGGCTTATCTAGAAAAGCCAGAAGGACCATACAAGACTCAGCTGGAATACATCAGGACGAATCGTCTAGGTGCTCGCATCTACGAAGACGGACTGAGAAGATCGGTGGTCCAGATTAAGAACCCCGATCAACCCCATGGATTAGACCACCCGGTAGTCAAGTTTGAGAATGGAGCATACCTAGATAAAGAGGGGACTATATATGTAGTCACCACTCTTCCTGATAGAACTGATGAGTTTGGAAATGTGATTGCGGAGACCGACATGGGTGATATAGAGCAAGGGAACTTAGAGAGAGAGCCAAGAACTCCCCGTGGTAAATCTATCTTGACCAGAATCATGACTCCTGAGTGGATTCCACAGGATAATAAAAGCATAGATCTGCTTTTAAACCGAGAAACCGATGAGGCTTTTTGGAGATACAAATCTTCTCAACCTCAGGAAGTGAGTGCCCTCACAATCTATGAGTTTAAAGACCCTGATAGCCCAGGCCAAGTAACCTACCTAGACAATGCATCAGAGAGAATCTTCGTGGTCACTGAGCATGGCAGACATGCCTACACATGGAAGGGTGAGTTTGTTTTTCCCCAACCAAGGTCTAATGTGTCCTTTGGTCACCAAGGAGCTGGGACCTCCCAAGCTCATGGGGCTCAAAGAGATAGAAGTAGAGACAAACCTGAGGTAAGTTTTGCCAACTCCCTTGGAAGAGGAAGAACGAGGACGGAGATGAATAGAGTAGAACCTGAGATACTTAGAGCTCACAGGAACCAAAGAAACGTGGATGGATTCCCCCTGCCGAGACCTAGAGAGCACACAAGAACTTTGAGACCGACCCAGCTAGTTAAGTCCATGAAGAATTACTTTGATGGCACAGGAGATCCCTATGATCATGTGGCGGAGTTCAAGCAAGTCTTGAGAGCTGAACAAGTGGAGGATCTATTCACGCAGTACAATGCCTTCGGTCTAACCCTTAGGAACACAGCACTGACATGGTTTCAGCCATTGGATGAGCGCCAGTTTAGGAGCATAGACCAACTCCTAGAAGCATTTATTATTGAATTCTCCAAGAGTGGCATAAGACACAATACCTCCTCACTGATTCACAGCTTCAAGCAAACCCCTCAAGAGACTGTGAGACTTGCAGGAAGAAGATTTAGGCAATACCTTGAAAGATGTCCTGTTTCGGAGCTACCCACATCTGCCAAACAAGTAGCCTTATTCCTTGATGGATTGCTGAGTACGAAATTGAGATCCTATGTGTATCTGAAAGACCCTAGGACTATAGAAGAGTGTGTACGCATGTGCATTGACATTGAAGATAACCTAGGGGAAGAACTAGAGCTTTCCAAAATCTACAAAGATTCAGATAGTGCATCTAGTCACTCTTCCACGCAATCCACATCAATTGAGGAACTCGCTGAGAAAGTGGCCCAAAAACTAGGCGTCTCTAGCAAACAAATTCCGAGGTTTACCCCAGCGAAGAGGTGCTATACGTGTGGTGGTGACCACATGGCGAATGTCTGCCCCATTATGGCTCAACCCCAGGTCAATCCAAATAGCCAATATTGCACCATAGAACGAAGATACACCAATCACACCGCACAAGATTGCCCATACAACAAGCAGGCAGTTAGGCAACCCTACCCACAGCCATACCCTCAGCAAGGAAGATACCAGAACCCGTACCCTCCACAGCCATATGGCAGGCCACAACAACCTTATCAGCAACCCTACCAAAGCCAACAAAGGCCTCAGCCAGTGTTAGCTCAACAACCACCTGCCCCAGCTAATGTGATTCCGGTAAAGTATGCTGTTGCAGAAGAAAACCTGAATAGAGCTATAGTCCCTGTAACACCCTTGATTTCTGAAAGTGACCCGAGTGACCATAGCTTTGATTCCACACATGTTGATAGTCCCAAGGCTTACTACATGCAGTCTCCAGAACATGGTGAGTCCTATTACAGCGAAGAGCCAAGGGAACCTAATTGGGAGTCAGATTATACAAACGTCATGTATGCAAACCCCAACCCTAGACCCCAACCTAGGCAGGTACGACCACCATTTCCTAGAGGACCATGCTACCGATGGCAGGGAGATCACTTCATTCGTGATTGTCCCTTACCTCCACCTACACAAACTCAGTCCGTGACGATCCAAGGCTTTTGCCAAGATTGTGGAAAAGAGCATCTCTTACGAGATTGCCCTAAGAATCCTAATAATATGCCAAAAATCACTCCCATTAATGTAATTGGGTTGGTTGTAGATTCCTCAGGAAGTGTCACTTCCGCTGCACCAGTACAGGTAGTCACTAGAGCTCAGGCATTGCAGCAAAACCAAGGGGCAAGCCAAGAAAAGGGCCCAGAGGCTAGTGAAACTGAGAGCATAACCAAGAAAAGGACTAGAGCTTGGAAAGATAGTCGGGAAAGAATGAAAAGGCAATGGGCAAAGAAGATGAGTGAACTCGAGGAAAGCGTAAGAGAAACAAGAGCCAGAATAACCGAACTCACAACTCAAACTCCCTCTCACACGACTCCACCACCACCATTTCCATCTCCATCCGACCCACCACCTTCCAACCCGCCTCATCAAATCCCACCACCCCCTAGAGTAGGATCAGTCCTAGCCGATCCCACTCCCGAGGACCTAAACATGATGCTTAAAGCATATCAGGCCAGAATCCAAGAAGGGCCAACCATAACTGATCATGAAAAGTGCTACCCTAGAGCCGAGCTAGAGCTTGAACGAACTAAAATTTGTGCTAAGATGGTGGAATTGGCTCAAGCCATGTTCGAAGCTAGCCGCCTCTTTAATATCTCTAGCTCAGCTAAGACGCAGTTACACTTTGACGGACTGCTAGAAAGAATAGAGAGGCTAATTGCACAATCAGAAAAGGAACCTGCCCCTCAAAGAAAGGAAAGGGCAAGGGAACGGATAAGCCAGTCTCTTCAGGAAGCCCATGTGCCTCCTCAAGAAGCTTATCTTCCCCCCCAAAAGGCAGATGAGCCTCCCGCGAAAGCTTACGTACCTCCTCAGGTTGCCTACAGTCCTTCTCAGGGAGCGTATGAGCCTGTTCGGAAAAGTAATAGAAAAGGTAATCCTCCCCAGGAAGCTTGTGCTCCAAACATCTATGAGAGCGAGGAAAGAGCCAACAATAGAATAAACCCTCCTTCCCAAGTTGCTTATGTGCCTAATTCTACAGAGCCTGACACTTCTTCTTCTATGAATCGGTTTGCACCAGACTTCCTACGAGAGATTCAAGAAGACAAATGGGATAATGAAAGTGAAGTCGCCCCTCCCTTTGAACTTGTGGATGATGCACACGACCAATTCCCACAAGACATCCCATCTATTTACGGGGAACATGAGAGTACTCAATCTCACGAGAGATTGGACTTTGAGTCTAATTCTATACAAGAGTTACCCCACTTCACGGGCCCATGGGAAGCAAAGTCCACATGTATGAGAGCACCCACAGTCATGGTAAGGAACGACGGCTCAGTCATACCTAGGAACTCGGAGGTAGTAAAGAACACCGAGGTGCAGCGCGATCTCACTTTGGAAGAACTGCCTAAGGATAGACCAGAAGCGCAGAAAGATGTAGCCAGTCAAGTGAATGAAGTTGCAAAACCACGTTCCCGGGTAGGATCCCATAGGACAGTGCCAGAAATCCCCTTGGATAAGATAGGAGATATGTGTGAAGGTGAAGAAGGGAACACCTATCTTCCCATCACCTACCAGGAGTACACCACCAAGGCAATTTTGGACTCAGGAGCAGGAGTTGCAATTGCCACCACTTCCCTATGGAAGCGTTGGGGCAAGCCGGCACTCAGGCCAACGAGAATGAAATTGCAAATGGCCGATGGTCATATAGAGAGGCCCTTGGGATTGCTAGAAGGCATAACTCTCACCACTTGTGGTGTTGAGTTTGAGCATAGCTTTGCTATATGTGACTTCAGCAAAAATCATGCCTATGAGATGATTTTGGGAAGACCATTTATGCGACAGTTGCAAGTGGTACAGGATTGGGGGACCAATTCTTTATACCTGCAACACTTAGGTGTTACGACCAAAGTCAATCTCAAGGATTACTCTCATAGAGACGTCCCTCCTATCCAATGGAATCCCATCCATAGAGCCAAAGATGATACGGAATCTGTGCATTCCATAGGGTCAGGATCCTCATGGATGCATGAAGACACCCACTTATGGATGTGCAAAGTAGCAGTAGAGGAAGAGAAGAGAGAAAAGGCCAGAGAAATAGGTGCAAACGAAACCCATAGATCAATTCAAGACCCAGCCTATGCACCTGTAGTTTTTCCTGATGAGGAATTTGAACCCCATGGCTGGGCAGAAATCTTAGCAACAATGGACGTGGCCATCAATGAAGAACAATGGACACCTCACTGTGATGAGGATGGCTATGACATTTCAGTCTTCTCCATAGAGCCAATCATGGGAGAGGCAGTTCTAGAAGAATGCGAACCTAGCCCTGATGCATCTGAGGATGCAAGTGACTCCGATCTCGAGTCTATCATTATGGACCCACCATTTGCATCAGATGAAGAATACTTCCATGAAGTAGAATTTCAACCCCAGAGACATGGAGAGATTATAAATGAGGTAAGATTAGCAACACATGTGACCCCGAAGGAAGAAGGGAAGAAACGAAAGAAGAGAGAAGTCTCACCAGAAGAGGAAGAATCTTTGTTTGAGGTCCCAGAAAATTTTAAGAAATATGAGATAGACGACAGGAGAGTCATGATAAGAATGCCTAAACGAGAGGCACAATCAGGAGAGGCCTATGATAACAAAGAAACTACTAAGAAAATAGTAGTGGCCCTAGAAGAAGGAGAGGAGAGGTGCACGTACATAGGCCATGACCTAACAGAGGAAGAAGAGCATGTGTTAACTGCCTTGCTAAGAGAATACAGAGATGTATTCGCTTGGAGTTACAAGGATTTGAAAGGTGTTGACCCCGATATATGCTCACACACTATCCCCATGACCTCAGATGCTAAACCCTCTAAGCAAAAGCCCTATACTTATAACGATAATTACGCTGCTAAGATCAAAGAAGAGATAGATAGACTGGTTGAAGCTGGATTTATCTATGAAATTGAGCACACTGAATGGGTATCCCCCATCGTAGTGGTGCCCAAGAAGAATGGCAAGCTGCGAGTGTGCATTAACTTGAAAAAGGTTAATGCAGCCACAATTCGAGATAACTATCCGCTTCCCATCACAGAACATCTCTTAGAAAGAGTGGCAGGCAAGGAAGTGTACAGCTTCCTTGATGGATTTTCGGGCTACAATCAAGTAGCCATAGCTCCAGAGGATCAGCATAAGACAGCCTTTGCCACAGAATGGGGCATTTTTGCTTTTAGAGTAATGCCATTTGGGCTTACCAATGCACCAGCTACCTTCCAGAGGCTGATGTGCCATGTGTTTAAGGAGTTCCTGAGGAAGAGTTTAGAAGTCTACGTTGATGATCTTTGTGCTCATTCCAACATTAGACAAACCCATATCCCTGAACTCAGACAAATCTTTGACAAATGTAGAGAATATCAAGTCTGCCTGAACCCAGAAAAGTGCGTTTTTATGGTCAGGCAAGGCAAGATTCTAGGACACATAGTGTCAAAGAATGGCATATCTACCGACAAAGAAAAAGTGAGAGCCATAGCAGAGCTACCTAGGCCAAAGAATGTCAAGGAAGTACAAGCTTTCATGGGGCATTGTGGTTATTACCGACGATTTATACACATGTATGCTGTCATTGCAAAGCCCATGTACGGGCTTCTGACTAACTTTGAGTGGACGGACGAATGTGAGAATTCCTTCCAGGAGCTTAAACGAAGATTATGCTCAGCACCAATCTTGACCACACCAGATTGGAATAAGCCATTCCATGTTCACGTGGATGCATCCAATTATGCTATTGGATGTGTGCTTGCACAACCTACTGGTGAAGGTAATATGGATCTTCCAATTGCCTATGCCAGTAGACAGTTGAATGCGGCTGAACGAAATTACACCACTACGGAGAGAGAAGGTTTAGGCATGGTATATGCAGTTAAGAAATTTAGACACTATTTGCTTGCAAATAAGTTTAAATTTTTTACTGATCATCAGGCATTGCTGTACCTCGTAAACAAACCATGCAATACAGGAAGGTTAGTGAGATGGTTTCTCTTGCTAATGGAATATGATTTTGAGGTTGTGGTAAGGAAAGGGAGGACTCATTTAAGAGCAGATCATCTCTCTAGGCTCACATCGGGAGAAGCCCCACAAGGAGTATCGGATGATCTTCCTGATGCTTACTTGTTTAATTTGGAAGTGGTGCCGCAGTGGGCTAAGCCATTGGTACCAGTATTGACATACGGGCCTAACCATCCAGTGGTAAACACACGGAATAGAGAGGTTGTAAGAGCCCAAAAGTACCACATCATGGCAGGAAGCATGTACAAGCACACAGATCAAGGGATCTTGGCTTGTTGCGTAGAAGAGGATGAGTACGCTGAATGGTTGCAATTAGCACATGTAGGTGCACTAGAGCAACACCATTCAAAGCAACGAACTTTACAGACCCTAAAGAGACTCGGAGTACATTGGCCAACTATGGAAGCGGATGTCCAAAAGTTGTGCAAGGAATGCCCAATCTGTTGCACTAAACCACCTGTGGAACATGCCACTCTCTATCAAGTATCCATTGTGCCAGATTGGAGTGAACCTCTAGTATCATTCTTGAGGACAAACACATTCCCTCCAGACATGACTCTAGCTAGGAAAAGGAGTTTAGAACAAGAAGCCCAGGATTATTCACTCGTTGGTGATAATCTATATAAGCGTGGTAAAGATGGTTACTTGAGGCTATGTGTCCATGAAAGTGAGTATCTTAAGATCTTAGAAACTGCTCACCAAGGTGTAGTAGGAGGACACTTTGGACCGGATCGGGTGATCAAGGCAATACTATTTGCGGGTTTCTGGTGGCCTACCCTTCACATGGATGCACATACCTATGTGAAACGGTGTGATGTCTGTCAGAGGACTCAGTATCCTATACGCAAAGATGAGATGCCACTGAAACCTATGATGGGTGGACGTGCATTTTCTAAGTGGGGAATAGACTTCGTAGGTCCTATTAATCCCCCAGCTAAGGGTTCTCATGCGGAATACATCATTGTTGCAACAGACTATCTCACCAAGTGGGCGGAGGTAAAGGCTACGACAAAGAACGATGCTCAAACAACTGCTAAATTCTTGTTTGAGAATGTATTCACGAGATATGGGCTACCTATAGAGCTTGTAAGTGATAGAGGCACTCATTTCTTGAACGAAGTGATTGAAAATCTACTCCAAGAATTCTTGGTAATACACAAGAAGTCTGCCCCCTATCACCCTCAAGCTAATGGACAAGCTGAGAGCACTAATAAGATCTTATGCAATGTACTGACAAAATTAGTGAACACAAAATGCTCTGATTGGGACAAATAGTTACACCATGCTGTTTGGGCATACCGAGTTGCCTACAAAACGGTACTCCAAGCCACCCCCTTTCAGATGGTATTTGGCCAAAACGTTGTGCTACCCTTGGACTTCTTGATTCCTACATTGAGAGTGGCACAAGAGCACGAATGGACAGGTCATGAACTCTCCTCTAGGATCTTTGACCTTGAACGATTAGGAGAAACAAGACTGAGAGCAGCTGCAGGAATATATGCAGCTAAGAAGAGACAGAAGGCATACTTTGATGCCCATGTGAAGGATAAAGGCTTGAAAGCAGGAGATCTAGTCTTAGTCTATACACTGAAACAACACGCGAGGAAGCTAGAAAAGAGAGGCTACGGACCTATGATCATCAATAGGATCTCCACGAGTGGAGCAGTACAATTAGCCACGTTAGAGGGTGATGTTCTCCCAAACTATATTAGCGGTTGCAGAGTCAAGTTGTATCAGGAACCCCTCACGGAGGAAATGCTCAGCCGACTCAACACTGCTAAAAAACGCAAAGAGGAAGAAAAGCGAATTCGAGAAGAAGCTCAAGCAGAAGCTTTAGAACGCATCAGAAGGATGAAATTACGAAGGCAAGGTAGAGATCAGCCTAGAACAAATGACTGTGCAGATCAAGGATATCCTATGGCCATGTGTGAAGTTGCAGGGACAAGCTCGCATAGGATAATTGATCGACGACCTTTCATAACCCTAGTGCTGTTAAATTGTCTTACTGTCAAGAGTTGCAGTTAACTGTCAATCCTGTGGAAGCGTATCTCATAGGATTGGGAGGCGTGGAAACCCCTTGCATGGGCGAGGTGGAACTTCCCCTCTATATTCATGATGAGGCTATAACAGTTAAAGTACTAGTGTGTCAAGACGAGGATCTCACTGAACCTCTTGTCTTGGGTCAAGATTGGATCTATGACCAAGCAGTCAACTTAAACTTAAGAAGTGGACTTCTTCAGATTTGGGTCAATCATAGTCGAATTACAGTGGAGTTAGATAATGGAGCACTCAAGGAACTAGGAAAGGCACAGACTCCTGGTCCTTCCAGGAATACACATGAAGATGACCATGTTGTTCTTGTCCAAAACTATGTGTTGCAGAGGAATGATATTCGCAAAAAAGGAGTCAGAGATGCAAAGGAACTCCCTTCTTTTCCAAGGGCCAGAAGGAGGCAGCAACTAAGGGCAGATCAATCACTAAAGACTCCCCGGACGAGAGACCAAAAGAACGCGCGAAGCAGAACAACTCAACCGATGAAGCAGATATGGGTAAGCAAAGGAGAGCAACCACCAACCTTGCCCCCACAAATTCCATCCATGCAAACCAATCAGGCCAGAAGACGAAGGAAGCAGCTCAGACAAGCTCAATCACAAGGTATCCAACAAGTTTGGGTGCCTAAGAAGTTAGCTGCAGCTCAACAAGGGCAATTACAGATGTGGGTACCTAAGAAGCTCCTACATCCACAACAACCTTTGTTCTCCCACATGCAGAACGTTTCAACAAAGAAGCCAAAAAGAGAAAAGGGTAAGAACCACGTACAGAGACCAAAGGAAGATCAAATCAGCTCTTCAACATTAGTAAGAAGACATGCAAAAAGGATATGGGTTTGGAAGCCAAAAGTGCAAGTAGTCTCCACCGAACCAAAGCGTCAACCACACTGGATACCACAGTTCAGAAAGCATCCAAAGAGAAAGACGCCTGAAGTGACCTCTACAGTGCCAAATGATGTTCTAAAATGGACTCCAATAAGGAGGATCACATCAGTTCAAGACTCAATGGATACCTCCACCAAGGTCGGCATCAACCTCCACAAATGACATCAAAAGCCTCGAACGAGCAACAACCATGTGCTCCTTGCACAACCCTGTCCTTTGCACCATTCAGGTCATGCATTTCCAAAGTATGCATTAATATAGGGCCACATTACACGGCCGTGCATAGACACACTTGAGAATCCCACGCACAAGAGCACAGTGACATATGTCAAATATTTCTATTGATACTAACTTTTTTGTTCTTGTTTTGTGATATCCTTTTCCTCAAAAAAAAAAAAAAAAAAAAAAAAAAAACAAACAAACAAAAAAAGAGGGGGAGAAAGAAAAGCGGGAGAGAGCTTGTTCCCAGGTTTGGCTTATGAAACATGAATGAGTCATGCTTAGTTGAAGGTGGAACTGTTGATTACTAGGCATTTATCAATTTGGATAGAAGTGTGTCTCGGCCAGCAGTGAGATTATTGCTGCCTTATCTGGAATGAAGAGCTTGAAGGTCCGCAACTTGAGTGATGCTTAACTACTTCATGTACCAGAGCATCCAAGGAGATATCTGCAAAAGGTAGTTCTGGAGGAGAAGACTCCTGCATATGAGGAGAGAGGATCCACCACTCAAAAGATCTCATCAGTGGACAACCAACATGGACATTCATCAACAATGTTCCATCCCAAAGGCCGAGTGTACAACACGAAGAGACAAACATCCATCAACCTTCTCCATGGTAAGTATCTTTACTCTGGAAACACCATAACCATGATAGTTTAGGAAACCTCTTCGTCAGCATACCCTTGAGCACTTAGCTCAAGACCCGCAATTTTTGCACCATACTTCTTCCAATGCATTTTCCAAGTAAGCATGCGTAGGGCTACATTACCAGGCCTTGCATAAGGCACATACTTTTTTCAACCCAGGCACGAACACACTTACCCATCATTCATTATGGGCTATGAGTAGTTGGCATGACTGCTCTCAACATCATCTTTGGAAGAGTTAGCGGACGTCATGGGAACAACATCCATATCTCGGAAGCAAATTGAAGCCAATAGTTGCTCCAAATCACTCTTGACAACCTCTTTTGAGCAACTTGCAGTTTTGAAAGCTCACAATGACACATTCTTGCTGGAATCCAAGGAACCAGCTCATACAACGGATGGACACCACCTCTCAAAGCACTACATAGAACAGCCCTTCCAACAAGGGTCTGTCAGGGACGACAGACTCGAGAGGGGGGGGAGTGTTGAAGCTCAAAGTCAAGGACAAAGCATGGAAGCACATCAAAAGGTGGACACACAAGGAAAGTGAGCAAGTAGGGAGCTCCAAGAAGTGTATGTCAAATTTTCAGAAGAATCCCCTACAAAAATAGTGATTTTCATCACTAAAAACCATTGTAAATACCATTATCTATTTTTAGTAACTCCATTTTGTTCAAGCCGAGGAGTCCTCGAGCTTGAGGAGTATTAGAAGTACCATCGTACCAATTTTCATATTTTTTAGATCTCGTTTGAGCCCTCAAATAAGCCCTGGAACCTAATTTTTAACTAGGTCGGACACTAGGTCTGAACAGGGCCAAAGCTAGTCAAAAACTATAAAAGGAGCTAGAGAGCTCATTTTTGAGGTTAGATTGTAATAGAAACAAACTTGTAAGAGCTTTTTGAAGAGTAATCGAAGAACTCCATTGATTCTCTCTCTTTGTCTTGCCGTGTGTGCGCGTGTGTGTGTATGTGTGTGCATGCTTGTGTGCTTCTCACTCACGCACTTGTGCCGCCACTTGCTCGAGGTCTTCATACCATCCTCACGTCTTCCCGGATTGACATTAAAGGAGGTGCTACTCATCACTGAGCTACATATGGCTGAGAGGGAAGTTCCAACAAATAAAGTAAGAGCTGAAGATTGAATACAAATTCAGCTATGAGAGCAGGAAGTAGAATGGTAAGAGATATGTGAAGATAAGGAGGAGGAGTTAGAAGGAGAGATAAGGGAAGATAAAGAGAGGGAAGTGAATGAAAAAGAGAGAAAAGGGGAGGGTGCGTGATAGAGTAAGGGTGTGTGTGTCTGTGCGTGCAAATGTACGGGAGTAAGCAAGAGGTGCATGAGAGTTAGAGTATGTGAAGGTGAACGAAGAAGAAAGAAAGAAAACGGGGAAGCAAGGAGTGCACTTCTACGAAAGCAATACATGAGTCGGAGTCCAGTTCACATATGCACTAGGGTTTCTATTTTCGTGCTCTTTATATATATTTGGGTGGAATTGTCGATCTCAGTGCATTTGGGCAACAAGAGTAGGCATCCATCCGCACTTTCCCTAAGACCCTATCATTTTGGTGCGTTTGCCGGGATCATAGGAGCTAGTGCATATACAAAGGAAGAACTCCTCGAGAGATAATTATGGGCTCTACGTAATCCAAGTAGGCCGATTCCGAGGAATTTAAATCAAATAAAGTTTCGTAAAACCACTTTTTCCCTTGGGCTCAAGACCTAAACAAATGCCAACGTCACAACTCTACATCTTACCATCACACGCTCGTCCTCGAAGCTCTGTCCCCGGCAACGGTGCCAAAATTTGGTGTAGCTCAGTGATGAGTAACACCTCCTTTAATCTCGATCCGAGAAGACGTGAGGATGGTATGAAGACCTCAAACAAGTGATGGCACAAGTGTGTGAGTGAGAAGCACACAAACATGCACACACATACACGCACACGCGCACACAAGGCAAGAACATAGAGAGAAACAATGGAGTAACTTCTATTGCAAAAGATTTCTCATACAAGTTCAAATCTAGAACAAGCTAAACTCCAAAAATGAGCTCTCTAGCTCTTTTTATAGTTTTTGACTAGCTTTGGTCCTGTCCAAACCTAGTGTCCAGCCTAGTTAAAAATTAGGTTCTAAGGATACTTTGGAGGCTCAAACGAGCTCTAGAAATTATAGAAATTGGTACATAAATACTACTAATACTCCTCAAGCTTGAAGAATCTTTGGCTTGCACAAAATGGAGTAAAAATTATCAAAAATGGTATTTACAATGGTGTGAAGTGACTAAGATCACTATTTGGGAAACATTGCTTCGTGAAAAATGATAGGGCCTATTTGCCTGATCTCCGTTGACTAATTTGCATAGTTGGCCCGTCTCTTTGCTCTGATTCCTTATGTCGGCTTCCTTGTCTTGAAATGCCCTAACTGCTACCAACAGTCATATATCTCGTAATGGAATGGAAAATCTTTCTCGTTCTGGCTACTTACTTGTGTTATCTTTATCTGATTTTTCATTTTCTGAGCACTGTCAATATGGAAAGCAAACCAAAAATGTGCATAGAAAGCTCATTGACTCTGAAATTCAGCCTTTATATCTCGTTCATACAGATGTGTGTGGTCCTATGCCCACAAGGTCATTAGGTGCTTCTCTTTACTTTATCACTTTCATAGATGATGTTGCTAGAAAATTTTGGGTATATCCTATCACATGGAAGGATGAGGTATTCCCTATTTTCATCAAATGGCTTGCTTTAGTTGAGACTGAAAAACAAACGAAACTCAAAGATTCACATTCAGATAATGGGGGTGAGTATACCTCACATGAATGCATCCTTTTCTGCTAGTCTAGAGGAATTTGTAGAGATTTAATAGCTCCTTATACCCAAGTACATAATGGTGTAGCTGAAAGGATGAATAGAACTATTCGGGATAGAGTAGTCTCTATGTTGCATCATGCAAACCTTTCACAAGGCTTTTGGGCAGAAGCAGTATTGATTGCAGTTCATGTGATTAACCTTTCACCTAGTATTGCCAAAGGTCTGAAAGTGGCATAAGATTTATGGACAAGGAAGCCACCATATTATGATCATCTTCGAGTTTTTGGGTGTGAGGCATATGTTCATATACCCAAGAATCTTAGAAAATCTTTGGGCCATAATTCAAAGAAATGCATTTTTTCTCGGATATGGTCAAGAAGGAAATTCGGATATCACTTATGGGATCTTGAAAGATAGTCAATGGTGAGAAGTAGTGATGTTATTTTTAATGATTCTAAGATGCATAAATAGCCCATTATGGAGGTTGAAGTGAGAAGAGTGGTGTTTGAGGATACTAGTCCTTCCGTTAGCATGCACATAGGGACATTCAAGAGAATGTCTGATCAGATCAGTTTGTAAAGATTCTTGTTGAGCAACCATTGAGACACTTTGCATGTGTCTCACATCCACCTAATAGATATGTTCCACGTTTAGATTTTGTTATGCTAAGAGATGCCGGTGAGCCTTTTTGCTACAAAGAGGCTATGCAGACAGAGGATCATGTCAAGTGGGAGCATGCCATGAAGAGTGAGTTGGATTCTATTCACAAGAATGGTACTTGGGATTTAGTACCTTTGCCAAAGGATAAGAAAGCTTTACCATGTAAATGGGTATATAAGCTGAAATTCACATCAGATAGTGCTTCTCCAAAGTATAAAGCATGACTTGTTGCAAATGGTTTTAAGCAACAACATGGTGTTGATTTCGAGGAAATCTTCTCTCTTGTGGTCAAGATAACTACCCTATGCATGTTGCTTGGATTCGTTGCAATCGAGGACTTAGAGCTATTCCAAATGGATGTGAAAACTACTTTCTTGCATGGAGATCTTACAGATGAGATCTACATGGAACAACCAGAGGGTTATGTAGTTCCTGGCAAGGAAAGTCTAGTTTGTAAGCTCAAGAAGATCTTGTATGGACTTAAACAGTCCCCTAGATAATGGTACCAAAAGTTTGATGCTTTTATGAGGTTTCAAGGCTATTCTCAAAGCAATGAGGATCATTGTTTCTACACAAAGTGATGATTGGATGGAAGCTTGATATGATTGATACTTTATGTCGATAATATGTTGATTGTTGGGAAGTCCTCTTATGACTTATCAATTCTCAAAAAGAAGTTGAGTCAAACATTTGATATGAAGGATTTGGGGGATGCCAAACATATTCTTGACATGCACATTACTTGTGATAGGAGTAAAAGATGCATATACTTGTCTCAAAGTGAGTACATGTCCAAAGTACTTCACAGTTTCAATATGCAGGGTGGAAAGGCATTAAGTACACCTTTACCCACATATGTGCAATTGAGCAAGGATGATTGCCCCAAATCAGATGAGGAAAAGGAATTCATGACCAAAATTCCCTATTAGTCTCTTTTTGATAGTCTCATGTATGCTATGGTAGCTACAAGACTAGACATTGCATTTGCAGTGGGACTTGTGAGCAGATATATGTTTAATCCTGGAAAGAACAATTGGGAAGTGTTCAAGATGATTTTGAGATATCTGAGTGGCACTAAGGACAAGTGTCTATGCTTAGGTAGAGAGAAAGCATCCATTATTAGTTACATTGATTTTTACTATGTTGGTTGTGTAGACAATCGTAAGTCTACATCAGGGTACATTTTTAATTTTGCTGGAGGTGCTATCTCTTGGAGATCTTGTCTTCAAGAATGTACAATTTTTTCCACCATAGAAGCAGAGTATGTTGCAGCAAGTGAGGCATGTAAGCAAGCATTGTGGCTTTCTCGTCTTGCTTGTTATATGGGTTTACCTCAGCATGTACCTTGTTTGCTCAATGATAATAAAAGTGACATTGCTTTGGCTAAGAATCAGGTATATCATGCAAAGACCAAACACATTGAGGTGAGGTATCACTTCATTAGAGATTACTTAGCCACTAAGCACATTATTCTTGACAAGGTTCACACTCGAGATAATGCTGCAGATGCTTTAACTAAAGCTCTACCATAGGATAACTTTCAATACTGTTGTCACTTGATGGAGGTTACTTTATTCATGATCTTACACAGTCACTTGTATACTATGTAACATGCCCATCAGGTGGGAGGTATGGTTTGTATACTTACGCTCAGGTATTCTTTATCATTCTTTATTTTTTCTCCCATAATTACTTTGGCCATATTGGCCTTTCGTGGGAGATTGTTACCATTAGTGTCCATGTGAAACGCCAAATGGCCACCAGACACTTGTTTGTATATGTTCTTTAATAAAACATATAGTGATCTAGTCAGCCACTGACATAAATGGGTTCTAGTTTAAGAGAACTATGCAATAGAAGTTGCAGGTGTCAAAGTCGACTGTAGAGAAGTACAGTTTTAGACATAGGTGATTTTCTTGGAGTAAATCTCAAGATTTACTAGAACTTTTGAGAAGTTTTAACTTGCAAAAGGTGCAGAATCTTTAGGTGACACTTTGTACAAAGTTTCATTAGAAACTTTACACATTTGGTGACACTTGTTCTTTTAGAGATTAACAGTCTCCATCAGTGGTATCAGAGCAAGAATCATCAAAATTGAAGAAAGGAGGACCCCAAGTATTGCAGCTATACAAAAATCAACCTTTGAAGATTCAAAAGGAAAAAGTTTGAAGTAAAAGCTAGAGATCAAGGAGGCCTGAAGCTATCAAGAAGGCCAAAAGGAACTACATTCAAAGTAAAGGTACACTTATTTCTCACAAAGCCTGAAGAATTTAATACATAGGTGAAGAAAGGATGGGAGATTCTCTTCAGATAGAGAAATTGGATAGAGAAAACTATCCAACTTGGTCAATGAGGATGGAAGCTCATCTCATGAGCAACGACCTGATAGGTTATATCATAGGTGAAGAAGAAAAACCAGAATTCAAAGATCCTAGTGTTCCAACTAGACATGAACTCTCAAATTTGAAGACATGGATGAAGAAGGATGCTCAAGCAAGGAGCATTATCTACATGGGAGTCAATGATTATTTGCTACCTCACATTAGAGGACTTGAAAGTGCAAGTGAGATTTGGAATGCTTTGGAAGAGCATTTCCAAAACACTACAAAGTCAAGAAAGGCATCTTTGTGGGCAGAGTTTACCACATTCAAGAAGAAGGCTTCTCAATCCATTTTTGATTATGTAGCAAGGATGAAGGACATTGCAGATGCATTAGGAGCAGTTGATGAAGATATTGAAGAGGACAAATTGGTAAGGCAAATTTGCACAGGTTTGAGAGGAGATAAGAAATGGAAGCCATTCATTTTATCCATTGAATTGTCACTAGATCATTTTACTCCTGATTTGAATCAATTTCTAGGACATATGCTAACCTTTGAGCAGGATGTCAAAGGTGATGTTGATAAAAGTACAGGTCAAGCAATGTATTCAAACGACAAGAAGAAGTTTAACAAAGGCAAGCAACAATTGAATGAAGAAGAAGGTACAACTAGCCAAGCTAATTTCCTAAGAGGAAGAGGTGGTGGCAAAGGAAGAGGTAGAGGCAAGAGTAATAAAGATGGAGCCAAAGCTTGATGGATTTGTAGTAAGAATAATCGTTTAGCTCATGACTGTTGGCATAATAATTAGAATAATGGAGGATATAATCAGAACTTTAACTCAAGAGGAAGAGGTAACAAAAATCAGAGAGGTAATTTTAGAGGTCGAGGTAGTAGAGGTTTCTTTGGAAGAAATGTAGGTAGAGGTTTCCAAAGTCAATCCTACAATAATACCTACTACAAATATGCTTTATACAGAAGGAAGATTCAACTTTAATCATGAATGCAACTTGTGAAAGGCAAACTGAAGATCAAAGAGTCTTCTACATTGACTCAAGGTGTAGCAATCACCTAAGTGGTAACATAGCTTTGGTGAATGATTTCGAGAATAAAGTAAGTAATCATGTGGTTCAAATAGGTGATAATACAAAGCACAATGTGAAGTCGATTGGATCAGTGAAGGCTAAGGATGGGAGCAGTCTCCTGAGTAAGGTTTTGTATGTTCCTACAATTCCAAAGAATCTGATAAGTGTAGTGCAAGTTGTTGAGAAAGGTTATGAGGTAAGGTTCACTAATGATGCAGTTTTTGTGGAAGACCCTAGCAATGGGTATAAACAAATTGTTTCAGGGAAGAAAGAAGGAAGGCTCTTCAAAATGAAGATTCAAGGCAATGTTGGTCATGCCTTGTTCACTTATGGAGGACATAAGATCTCTGAGTTAGATCTTTGGCATAAAACGCTTGGACATTTCAATGAAAGAGGTATTACGGATATGGTTAAAAATGGTTCAATTCTTGGATTACCTAATGTTGGAGGTCAACATATGACATAGATATGTGAGGCATGTCAATTAGGTAAGGCTCATAAGCAATCATATAATAAGCATGGATTTATGTATTCAGAGAAGCTTGAATTGGTACACACCAATGTGTGGGGACCATCAAAAGCCTTTTGCATTTTCAAGATATTATGTTGTTTATGTTGATGATGCTACCAGGTGGATCACCATATATGTGATCAAAGATAAATCAGAGGTAATTAGTACATTTAAACATTATCATGTGTATGCAGAGAGAATCATAGGTCAAAAGTTGAAGAGACTAAGGTCAGATGGAGGGGAAGAGTATTTCTCTAATGAATTCAGTGATTACTTGTGGAATATAGGTACAAAAAGGGAAGTTACTTGCAGGTACTCTCCTTAACAAAATGGTGTAGTAGAAAGGAGAAATAGAACTCTTGTTGAGTTTGCAAGGTCAATGATGAAGGAGAAAAATTGTCCCAGTTATTTGTGGGCTAAGGCTATAAATACAGCCACATACTTGGTTAATAGGTTACAATGTAAAGCTTTGTAGGGTATGACACCATATGAAGCTTGGTGGGGTAAGAGACCTACCTTAGATAATTGCAAAGTGTTTGGATGTTTGGCTTATGCATATGTGCCATCACAGTTGAGGCATAAATTGGAACCTAAAGCTGAAAAGTATGTGTTCATTGGTTATGATGATAAGCAGAGGGGTTATAGGTTGTGGAGTCCATCAACAAAGAAATTCCTTGTGTCAAAAGATGTTGCATTTGATGAGCAAGGTACTTGGTATGCAGGTACAATTAACATTCATACAGGTGATGAAGAAACTTTGAATCAGAAGAAAGGTAAATCAAAGGTTCAAATATTTGATAAAGAAGAGAACAATGAAGCACAAGTTGAAGTTGAATAAATGCAAAGGTTTGATCCAAAATGTGATGAACCAGAAACTTCAAAGAGTGGAGAACTCAGAAGGTCATCAAGGCATAAATGGCAACCTACAAGGTATAGCTATGACCCTTCTTTTTTTACTACTAAAGATTATGCTTATATGGTGAAAGCAAAGGAAGAACCTTCTACATATGAAGAGGTAAAAGGTAAGGAAAATTGGGAGAAAGCTATGCAGGAAGAATATGGTGCATTGATGGAGAATGAGACATGGGATTTGGTTCCTAAACCAAATAGTCAAAAGATCATTAGATGCAAATGGGTCTACAAAACAAAGAGGTATGCAGATGGAAGTGTGTCTAGATATAAAGCTAGACTTGTTGTGAAAGGGTATGCTCAGACATATGGTATAGATTATGATGAGACTTATAGTCCTGTGGCAAAGATGACAACTATAAGGACTCTCATAGCTATTGGTGCATGTAAAGGTTGGAAATTTTGTCAATTGGATGTGAAAAATGCTTTTCTAAATGGGTACATTTCAGATGCTGTTTTCATGGAGCAACGAGAAGGGTTCAAAGATAAAAGGTACCCAGAGTATGTATGTAAGCTCAAGAGAGCTTTGTATGGTTTGAAGCAGGCCCGAAGGGCATGGAGTTATAGACTTGTGAAGTTCTTAAAGGAGCTTGGTTTCCAAGCATCTAAAGCAGATAGTAACTTGCTTGTTAAAGCAAGTGATGAGGGTTTCATTTACATGTGCATATATGTTGATGACATAATTCTTAGAGGTACAGATGAGAAGGGCATACTAGGTCTTAAGAAGCAAATGGAGGAAGAATTCAAAATCAATGACTTGGGAGATTTTTCATATTTCTTGGGCATGGAGATTTCATATACTCAACATGGGGTATATGTAACTCAAGAAAGGTATTTGAAGAACTTGCTAATCAAGTTTAAAATGGAAGATTACAGGGTAGCACCTACTCCAATGGAGGTGAATCACAAATTGAGTAGATATGAAGGAGAAGAATTCAAGGACATGAAGCTATATCAAAGTCTGGTTGGTAGTTTAATCTATGCTACATTAACTAGGCCTGATTTGTCGTATGCAGTTGGAGTGTTGTCTCAATTCATGCATTGTCCTAGGAGAGAACATTGGGTTGGAGGACAAAGGGTGTTAATATATTAAGGATACACTCAAGGAAGGTTTGTATTATGGTTTCACATCAGATAAAAACATCAAGATATATAGTGATACAGATTGGGCAGGTAATCCTGATGATAGGAGATCAACCTATGGGTACTTATGTTATGTGGGAGATATGTTAATCTCTTGGTGTTCTAAAAAGAAACAAACAGTTGCTTTGTCATCTACAGAAGCAGAGTATAAAGATATGGTTGAAGCTGCAAAAGAGGTTATATGGTTGAAGACTCTCATGAAGAGTTTTGACATCATTCAGAGTACACCCACTATTCATGGAGATAATACGAGTTCATTGTATCTAGCTAATAACCCTATTTTTCATGCCAAGGTTAAACATATTGAGATCCTGTATCACTTCTTGAGAGAGAAGGTGATTGATAAAGAGATTGAAGTCATACATACTTCAAGAATATGCTAACCAAAATCTTGGATGGACCAAAGCTACAAAGATTTAAAGACATGGCACATATAAAGAAGATGGAGAAAACCTCAATTGATGGTTGAGGGGGAGCTGTTGGTGCATGACAACCATCAATTGATGTTTTGGACAAAGGTTTGAAGTCAAACAATGGAGCAAAGATCAATACATGAAGATTGAAGTTAGTGCATAATCAGAGAATGAAGGCTTGTATATACATGTACATTAAACATGCTTATACTTTTTTAATGGTCATGAGTTTTTACAAATTACCTATATATACAAGCAGAAAACCTAGGGCATGTATGAGAGATGATGAATGACAAGTTGTAAGAGTCGTTATCCATTTTACAAGTGAAGAAAATATCTCTCATCAAATAGATGTAAAGTTTTCCTGAATAGAAGAAAAGTTGTGCCTGATATTTTGCTCAGTGCTCCTTTTGTGTTTATCATCTTGTGAAATGCTTTTGTACGAGTCTAAGTCTATAGTTGAGTGACCTCTGTAAAAATTTTTAGATTCTAATTGTGATCAGGCTCAGAGAATTGAGACTAGGAACATTTACATGTGTAAATGTGAAGAAGAGAAGACTGTAGGAGGCGCAAATTCAATGATAATGTTTTGGTGAGTTCTCCTTCCACAGTGTAAAGTTTGAGCAAGCAAGCACTCATTCTTTAAGTTTTAAGGTAAGCTACCTATGGCTAAAAGCATTTGAATAAACATGTTCTAGTTTAAGAGAAATATGCAATAGAAGTTGAAGGTGTCAAAGTCGACTGTAGAGAAGTACAGTTTTAGACATAGGTGAATTGGTTGGAGTAAATGTCAAGATTTACTAAACCTTTTGAGAAGTTTTAATTGGCAATACTGAGAATGAATGTGGCGAACCCCTCCTTATACTCAAGGGTGGTTACGAGTTGATGATGTCATTGATGATGTCATCGTTGATGTCATCAACTAGAAACATAACCTTTGGATGTCAGAATTCTGCAAATAAACAATCGATCTTGGGGTTTTGGCACGTTTCGGACGCAATGGAAATATTAGTTTTTCCAAAATCTTAACTAAACATGAGATATAGGAAGTTCATATGGAATCTAAGGTTTAAGATGGTTTTCTTGTCCACAATCTTTAGGCAACACTTTGTACAAAGTTTCATTAGAAACTTTACACATTTGGTCAGCCAATGAATGAGTTAAGTGCAGCAGACTTTTCTGTGTAGTGACTTCCTTCACAGTTAGATAGAATCTTGATGATTTGGCATCGGTCTTCCAAAATTGGTTAAGGTTTTGAGTTTTTCTTAATATACAGGTGCTCTAACATCAAGGATAACTTTTTCTTTTGGAGATTAACACTCTCCATCAGTTTCTTCCCACCCTTCGTGTCCACGTATGATTTTGGGCATGTCTTTCATTAGTAGCAGCATGTGCATATTTTACTAGCCCATTATTTGATGGATTGTTTCTCATGACACATGCTCTAACAAATTGAGCTACTCTAGTTGATGGATCATTTCCCATGTGCTTCTTATTATGATAGCCTTTTTTTATCCATTATTTGCTATAGTGGATCATGGATATAGTATGAGCTTCCTTTTACTTCTTTTTGGGAAGGCAAAATGAAAGCTCAAGGGACATTTCACTTGATTTGAACATCAAGATAAGGTACCAAGGGAGCTTTCACCTCAGCGAGCAAGGTGATCTTTTGAAAGAATTTTGGATACTTCAAAGCAAAAACACATGAAGAATTTGTTATTGAAAAGGAAGAGGATTCAATCAAATGTTTTCTCTCCTCAAACTTGAAATTGTTGATATATTTTGGTAGTGGTCTATGTGAACACACTTAGGACCATCGAGGTACTTTTTTCCCTCTTTAGGAGGTTTTTCCCCCCGAGCTTGTATGTATGCCTATAACCCTAACAGGTTGCTTATCTTTGTACATTCACAAGGTAATACATTCAGTATTGTGTATTGTGCTCCAACCTTCTTCTTCTTCTTCCTTGTGTTGTTTGTGTGCTTTTGCAGACCTTAAACTCCAACAATTGGTATCAGAGCAGGCTGCTGCTTCATCTAGGGCATCATTGACACCCCTCCAGTTACAATCTCAGAATCGCACGAAAATTGGTGAGCATACTCAAGGCAATTAGAAGTTCAAAACATATTTGCTTTGTGGTGTCAAAAATTCTGATATGATCTCGTTTCGGCCTCTGAATGCACTATCGTAGTGCCTCTGCAGGCAATTTCATCCCTTTGTGCCAAACATATATATAGGTATTAGTTTGGCAGTACAAGCGCCTTGAAGTCTCCTATACATTTAGCAGAGCTTGACAAGGTACTTTTATTTAAATTTTTGGATAAAGTCATTTTTCTACATTAGGCCATTTTAATGAGTGGCCATGGCTAAAAGCAATGATGTATTCCGTATGTTGGTTGTTGAAGACAAGCTGGATGGCACTAATTACATGTTATGGGCATATATGATGTCTCATGTATTGGTGGCAAAAGGACTATGGAATATTGTGTAGGGTTTTGAAAAACGACCTACTACACCTGTCGATACAGTTATTGAAGGTGATGTAGATGGCGTTAAGATGACGATCTTCAAATTCCTATTCGTGCTTTGATTCGTGTTTCACCTACTATAAAACAACTTCATTGGGATGGCAAAGATGCTCAAGCACATGCATTGATAGCTTTGTCTATCAAAGCTCATATTCGCTCGTGCAAAACAACAAAGGATGCTTGGGATACACTTACCACTTTATATTAGGCAAGAAATTATGCTCTTATTGCTTACCTTCAAAAACAATTGGAGAGTGAGCATATGAATGATGGAGATTCTATGGATAATTTTTTGATAAAGATCAAAAAATTGAAAGGCCAATTGATTTATGTAGATGAACTCTTGCTTCATCTCAAAGTTTCACTTCTACTCTTTGGTTGATGATAAAAGGCAATCATAATGCCTTAACATTTCAGGATTAAGTCTCTGTTTTATTACAAGAAGATTAGTCTAGGCAGAACAATTCTATTATGTGTGTTGCAGATCAAGCTTTCTTAGCTAGTGAGAAGCACAAAGGTAAATGGAGCTCATCTACTAGTTGCATTGTTTTACCTCTATCTTATCCTTCTTCCAAGCATTGATGTCATTAAACTTACTTCACCATGGATAATATCTACTCCTTTTTGGATCAAAACACTCTAAAGCTTCAAAATGACATGTTTTGTCACAACAAGTCCACCAACTAAATCAAAACAAAGGAATTTGAGGAATGAAGTGGCAAAGAAATCTTCATTATCCTCAATTGCGTGAATTTTCTAATTTTTTACCCAAATCTTA